>JAHWFP010113071.1:1932-16140 GCA_023313725.1 Lithobius niger
AATCCCCCCCCCCCCCCCCTTTGAAATGCCCTGCGTTTTGAGGCTTGGGAGAATGCCAGTTGCCCCTTGGCTTGTCCCAGGTGGCAGGTTCATTTTTGCTCTGGCGTCCCTCCCGAAGGGTTCCACTCTACCTGCAAGATACTTACAGGAGTTCCGGCGGCTGAGTTCTCAGTACGCCGGTTATCAGCGCCTGTTCACTGATGGGTCGAAGTCCGACGTTGGCGTGGCGTGTGCTTGTGTGTGTAAGGGTGTAACGGTTGCCCATCGTCTTCCATCAGGCTATTCTGTGTTCTCTGCAGAGCTTTTGGCTCTTGGTTTGGCGGTGGAATGGATCCTTGACCTTCAGGGCACGCATTTCATTATCTTTAGTGATTCCATGAGTGCCCTGGAGTCTTTGGCAAATTACAATCCTCGGAACCCCTTGACACAACGTGTCCAAGCTTTGCTTTCCCGCTTGCCTGGCCAGCGGAAAACCGTGTTTTTCTGCTGGATCCCGGGCCATGTTGGGATAGCAGGGAATGAACAAGCTGATTCTGCTGCGAAAGGGGCCCTTTCTGGCCCTCTTGGTAGGGATCTCGGCCTTGTTCCCTCAGATGCCTTTCCAACTCTGCGTCTGAGGTTAAACGCTGAGGTTGAGCGTGTGGTGCAGTGGCAACCCGGACCACTGCACTGTGACTGAGGTTGGCGCTAATGACCAAGTTGTCGACGCGCCATTAAGCCTCATTCCCCCCCCCCCCTCTGAGGTTAAACGCTTTTTGGCAAACCTTGTGGGACAGACAGGACGGTAATAAGTTACGGGCCATTAAAGGCACTGTCGAGGAGTGGCACTCGGCGTGTCGCCGCAGTCGCCGTGAGGAAGTTGTGTTGGCCCGTTTGCGAATTGGTCACACCCGACTTACTCACTGTTTCGTTTTGCGGGGGGTTGACCCTCCTGAATGTTATTGGTGTCGACGGCCACTTACGGTCCGGCACATACTTGTTGATTGTCGCCGTCTTGATGGTGTTCGTCGTCGTTTCCATCTTCCGCATGACATTGCGCGTCAGTTGGGCGATAAGTCTGTCCTCCTGTCCGGTGTTTTTAAATTTTTGCAGGAGGTACAGATGTATGACAAGATTTAGGTTAGGGGTTTGAATAACATCTCTGTAATGTGTGGTGCAGTGGCAACCCGGACCACTGCACTGTGACTGAGGTTGGCGCTAATGACCAAGTTGTCGACGCGCCATTAAGCCTCAATCCCCCCCCCCCTCATGCACTTTTAATAACTACCACATGTGGCCCTATCCAGATACTCAGTAGACATCAGTGGTCCGGCTCCAGAGCCAATCAGCTCTCCCTGCTACCGCAGCATCCAATTGCGCATCTTCAGCAATACAAAAGACCAGGATACGGGTCCCCTTTATAAACGACCTTCCTGGTCTTTTTCACTCTCTCTCCCGACGATTTTGGACCTAAAAAGCCACCCGTCTCTGAGCCGACCACCCCAGGATTCCCAGCCGGAATTATTCTGAGTTAAGTAATTTTTACGATCGGACTTAGCCAAATTTTGAAGGAGCTTCCCTCCTTTAGAGCCTAAGTCCGGTTCAGAGTTAAGAAAGGGCGCATCTCTCAAAGAGCTCCCTTTCTCTTATTTCCCCTTGGTCCGATTATTTTAGGAGTGCTTTAATTTAATATTACGAAGTTTAACTGATTTAAAGGGAGGGATAACCCTAAACATAATTAACTGACTAATAGCTTTCGGATCATAGAACTTGTGTGGACTCCCTAACTTTGCTCATTTATTGCTTTATGTGCTGTTGTTAGATTATTAGCATTTGTGCCGACTGTACGATTATTATTATCGTACCACTGTGTCTCCGTAAGATCTTACAATAGAAGATATTACGAGAGATTTACAAAAGCGTCGCCGGGTCCTAAAATGACCGCACAGCGAACTGTAGGATTTTCCCAGTAATGAACGATTCGGTATGTAACTAAAATCAAAGCGGCAAACGCCAACCAATTTACAGAATCAGAACCGTAGCCGCACCCCCCTGTGGGCTGGGGGTAGAATAAGCCAACCGTACCCCTGCGTGTCGTAGAAGGCGACTAAAAGGGAACCCAAGATCACGGTGTGCTAGTGTGCCAAGGGTCAGCATGACGGAGGGTTTTTGGTCCATCTTGAACACTAGCAACCTCAACACTACGGTTTGCGAGTGCGCGTATGGTGTGTATAGCGGGCAGGTTTAACACACGTCGCAAGCACTAGTCTTAAAGAGGTGAAGGGACATCCAGACAAACCGGGCCCGAGGTGGCTGCTTAAAGGATGTTTGGCGGTTTGAATCCCCTTTTGGGTTTGATTCCGATTTGCCCGTTCTGGCCACTGGGCTTTTTATCCTCATCCCCCAGCATGTTGGCCGTGTGCTGCAACCTAGTAATTCGTGGAGGCGGAGATCCTGGCTTTCGGGCTTTGGCTCCTTATTCCGGAGGACGGGTGGCCTGGGCGAGCCGGCCTAAGGTCAATCGGCTATGACTTTTCGGGTCCTGTCGATGTGGGGAGGCAGCTTGTGCTGTATCCATCTGCATCACGGGCCCGAACCGTTTGGGTTATCGATGGAGGTGGTGTGTATGGCTTCCTTGGTGGCCTCGCCTCTCGGCATGCTTAGGCTGCCACCTCTCGGAGATAGACGGCGGTGTTAGCTTTCTGGTGCAGGGCTCTGGATATGCGGCTTCCGGCCCTGCATCACCCGAGTGCCGCGCGGGGCTTTCTTTTCTGGGGAGCGCACCGCCGCGACTTCTTTTTTGCTCTCAATGGCAACTTCTTCCGCCCCCCTCGCCGCACTAGCAAGCGCCAGAGGAGGGATCCTGAGATGGTTGGGCCTGTTGCCCAGTTACCAGACGTTAGTAAGAGTCGGAACCAAGTCCTGAAGTTCCTGGTGGTGACAGGCGAGGGCCGATATGTTACACAACTCGGTCCTTTCTCTGTCCACAAAAGCGCTAAAAGGGATCTGTGGTTCATATCCAAAGAGTGTCTCTCGGCTCCGTGCTGGGGGATACCTTGTGGAGGTTGCGGACGATGCTCAGGCAAAGAGGCTTTTGAAGGCGAGTGCACTGGGGTTATGCCCGGTGCGTGTGGAGCCGCATCGTACCTTGAATAGCAGTAAGGGGGTCGTGACGTGCTTTGATTTGAGGGGTCTCAGTGATAATGTCATCCTGGACAAAACTCAGGTCACAAGGCGTTACGGCTGTTAGGCGTTTGACGCGGAAAGGTGACAATGGTGCTCAGCCTACTGACACTTTTTTCCTGACCTTTAATTCGCCGGTTGCACCGCAGCACATTATTGCAGATTACCTGCGGTTGAAGGTCAAATGTTACGTCTCAAACCCAATGCGGTGTTACCGCTGTCAACGCTTTGGTCATACCAGCGGTTCGTGTAACAACCTGTGTTAGCTGTGCGGAGGTAGCCCATGAGGGCACTGTTTGTGCTGCCCCAGAGCGGTGCGTCAACTGCGGTGGTCAGCACCAGGCCTCTTCACGGGACTGCCGTGTTTATGTCGAGGAACGTCGTGTTCAGGAATTAAAGGTAAAGGACGGGCTTTCCTACTCGGAGGCCCAGAAGAAAGCCAAACTATCGGCACCGACGACAACAGGATCTTTTGCGCAGATGTGCAGTGCGCCATTGCCTGACCCAGTTAGTGAATCTGCTGATTTGGCGGATTTGCGCGCTGAGCTCAGGTCTTTGACGAGGACGGTCGGCATGCTTGTTACTTTGTTGACCCAGCAACATCCATCTTTGCAGGGTCTTTTGGGACCTTCGGACCCGGTTGCTGCCATGCTGTCGACATCTGCCCGGCCTGCAAGTGGCCTGCAGTCTGTCCTCCTGTCCGGTGTTTTTCAATTTTTGCAGGAGGTACAGATGTATGACAAGATTTAGATTAGGGGTTTGAATAACATCTCTGTAATGTGTGGTGCAGTGGCAACCCGGACCACTGCACTGTGACTGAGGTTGGCGCTAATGACCAAGTTGTCGACGCGCCATTAAGCCTCAATTCCCCCCCCCCCCCTGCAAATGCTTCTGCTACTGTTCCTGTTCCTGATTCTCTGACTGTTTCCAGGTAGGTTAAGGCTTCGGCTAAGCCTCCGCCTGCCCGGAGTGCACCACAGAAGACGTCGAAGAAGAAGGATCCTGCTGGTAAGGCCTCAACACCACCCGTGAGGACGTCGCCACCGGGAGAGACGGTGAAACGGTCGTTGAACGGCCAGCTTGCTGAGGGGTCCATTGCGTCCCGTCAACATAGTGATATTACTCTGCCCATGGAGCAGGAAGAGATTTCCTGTTCTAATTCTCCGGAACATTTTCCTCCTTCCGAGGACAACTTCGTTCTGAACCCTCACTCCATCTTTTGATTCGGGTGAGGATTCAGATGTTTTCGGATCGCCCAGAGGAGGATGATGTGGTCTTAAGCCCGCCCTAATGCCTGCGCATACCATCGTTCAGTGGAACTGTCAAAGTTATCGGACCCATGCAGAAGAGCTGTAGCTGCTTGTGTCACATTGGCGACCTCTGTGCTGCTAACTTCAGGAAACTTGCTCTAAGGCGTCGGATAATCCGGTTGTTAGGGGTTACTCTGTCTACCGTCTGGATGCAGACCCTGTGCCGCGTGCACATGGTGGTGTTGCAGTGCTGGTTCAACACTCTCAGCCGCATGCCAGTGTGCCTCTGCACACTAGGTTTCAGGCGGTAGCAGTTAGAGTTTCTTTCCACTTCGATATTACTGTCTGTTCGGTTTATTTACCAGCGGATGAGGTCTTTGGGGTTGGTGACCTGGAGGACCTAGTTATATTATCAATTATATTTTCATGTGTATATTAAATAACTGGAAGAAAAAAGTTCATGCATTTAAGTCAAGTTGGCTGGTGTTAGTCAATATATACATTTCATTTCAAATCCATACTATTAAAGCATTTGCAATAAGTTCATGCAGTATATAAGATTATCAATTCTACATCATGTGTAAATGTACATGCATTTAAGTCAACTTAGCTGGTGTCAGTCAATACATTAATACATAATATATACAGTTCACAGAACACATCATGCCATACCAGTTTTGAAATGTTCAATTAGTGGATATTTGGGAAACTTAACTGATTAGGAATTCGTTTTTAACTTCACTATAGGTGGCATGTTGCCAATTGGTCTGATTTGGTATATACTGGTCCAAGTTATTTTTAAAAGTATTTATATTAGTGGCTGTGACGATATGTTCGGGAAGAGAGTTCCAGTACGGAATAAGCCTTACGTGACATAACTTCTTGAGTTCTTGATTTATTGATGTGCGGTCTCAGAATTTTGTAATTGTGCCCTCGGGTGTGTGGTGCTGGGTTTAAGTTGAAGAGTTCTTTTAGTGGTGTTCCGCCATAATTTAATCTTATGATTTTATACAAGGTGATGAGGTTTCCTCTGGTGAACCTCCACCATAGTGAGTGTAAGCCTAAAGTTTGTACCCTAATAGTGTATGGTAAATGTCGACATCCTTCAACGTTTTTTGTATATCTGCGTTGGACTTTTTCTAGAGCAGCATGATATTTGATGTAAAGGGGGAACCATAATTCGGTTGAATATTCAAGGATCGGACGAACTAAAGTTATGTACAAACGCAGATATATTTCAGGACTACGAGAAGTTATAGTGCAATTTATGAGAATAACAACAGAGGTTGCTTTCTGGATTTTTTGCGAAATGTGGCTGTTAAAGGTTAGTCTTGATCAATAAGTATGCCTAGGTCAGTTGTATAATGCAAGGGTGGCAATTTATTGTAGCCCCAAAAATAAGCCGCTTGTTTGATTTTGATTCCTAAGTGAAAATATTTGTTTTTTGAGGGTGCACAGGTAAAAGCCAGGTATGGGACCAGAAGTAGAGGGCGTCAATTTGTTATTGAAAGTGTACCACATATGCATATTTTTCCATCTTAGTATCATCTGCAAACTTGCACAACCTTTTTACATGTTTTTTGCCAAAATCGTTAAAGAAAATTTGAAATAGCAGCGGTCCAAGGACGGATCCTTGAATAACGCCGCTAGGAACAGGTAGTGTTTCAGAGTAGCATCCCTAGATAAGTACTTGTTGGGTTCTATTTACCAACCAGGCCAAAATCCAGTTTCTAATCTGGCCAGTAATGCCATACATAATTTAGGAGTGTAATAATAGCCTATGGTTGACTCGATCAAACGCTTTCATACAGTCTAAATAAATTACATCAATATTTGATTTATATCAAGACTAAAAATTATGTCTGAATAGAACGAAAGTAGGTTTGTTGTCGTTGAAAAATTTGCGCGGAAACCATGCTGGTTAACATCTATTAAGTTATGAGTATTCAAATGTTCTGTAATGTGTTGGGCTAGTACGGATTCAAAATTTTTGCATAGATGGCAGATGATACTGATTGGTCGATAGTTTGCGGGATCAGTACGCGATCCGTTTTTATGGATAGGCGTTATATAGGCCCGCCTCCAGTCTACTTGGACGGACCCAGTGTCTAGCATACTATTGAAGATTGGGATTAAAATTGGAATAAGTTTACTTTTTAAGAAAATTAGAACATCTGAAGGAATGCCATCAGGACCAGCTGCAGCATGTGGTTTTAATTTTGAAAATGCAATTTGCAGATTCTCTGCAGTGAATGCTAGTGGAGGGGTGCACATAGGGTATTTTGTACGAAGGGGCATTTCGTGGACCTGCACTTCAGAGTAGTTTGTAGCGAAATTTTCACAAAGTAGGTTTGCCATCTGAAGGGGTTCTGATGTCATGCAGGAATTTGGTTTAAGTAAAGGACCAATTTGTGGTTTGGCAACTTGTTTTGTTGTAACGTACTGAAAAAGTTTGTTTGATGATGTTTTGCATTCAGATGCCAAAGTTAACTCGTATTGGTTTTTTTTTTCACGTTTTAAGGATTGTTGCACAAGAGGGTATAAGCACTTACAATCATTTAAAATAGCTTCATTTGCAGATCTTCGATAGGCTGACCATAACCTATGGCATCTGTTTAGATTGGATGCAGTTATCTCCGACATCCAAACTGGCTTTGTTAAGACTTTCGAGTAGGTATAAAACTGGCATTTGATACAGCAGTAGTCAGAGCGGTTTGAAACTGGTACCAAGTCTTTAGCTTGTTAGGTAGAATGTAGTTTATCTCGGCTAGGAGTTTTTTATAGTTTACGATTTTTTTTTATCTAAATTTATTAAGAGAATATCATGATCAGATTTACCTAATTTTCCAATATGATCAATGGTGGATATAATTGTGGGGTCGGATGAAAAAACCAGATGTAGTATGGAACGACCTCTGGTTGGATTAGTGACATGCTGTGTTAGGTTTTGCTCTAAAATAGTATCGTGAAAAGGAGATGCATCAGTGTCAGCAGTATACATATTCCAGTTTATATTTGGGTAATTATAATCACGTAGGAGTATTAAATTTTTATGTTTGCTATTTTTTATTAGGCTAATAAGGTTTGCATTGTTTTCAGTGCTGGAATTTGGCAACCTGTAAATGACACCTAGAAGGATTTCAGCATGGCCAATCTTGATTTCACACCTTTTTGATAAAAATATAGCCTATAAAAGTGCACATGTAAAACAATAAAACACGACGTTTCGGGGATAATTTGCACCCCGTTATCAAGTGTGGATATCCGCTCTAAGGCTTCGTACACAAATAAAAGAACACAAAATCATGTTATGGCAGACACATCTTAAAAATTAAAAATTTTAAAAAGTTTAAAAACCAAGAACCTATGTATTGCTGGCCGAAACAGCAAATACAGTAGGGAGACCAGCAAGACGACCTCTTCCCTGTGAAGAAGTGAGTAACGGGGTGCAAATTATCCCCGAAACGTTGTGTTTTATTGTTTTACATGTGCACTTTTATAGGCTATATTTTTATCAAAAACTATTCCGTTGCTGGTATTACTTCATATTGATTTCACACCAACATGAGCTTTCGAAACTGATTTGCAAGATGTGAGCAGACGTGGTAATTTTCGTGCGTGTAAAAATAGTTACACCACCAATAGGGTTTCCTAGCTTGTCACATCTATCAATTAAGGTATATTCAGGGATTGTAAAACAAGGACCTGGTTTTAGCCAAGTTTCGGTAAACGCCAAAACGTCGGGGCGGTACTTAGTAACAATGGCTCCAATATCTGAATATTTGTTCCTAATTGATTGAGCATTTGTGTAGATCATACTTAATTGGTTTAAGGTTTTCTGTTTTGGCTTCGCGTGGGGCGTCCTGTCTGTTGTGTCGGAAGTGTAGGTGTAGTTTTCCCCTAAAGGGTTTGTTGGGGTTGTAAGAGATTGACTAGTTTGCGTATGAGCTGATGCTACACGGGGGGGGGGGGGGGATAGGTGAATTGTTTGATGGGAGAGTCTTAGGCTGGGTACCTAATTCAAATGATGTTTGTGTTAGTGGGTTTCTTTGATTGGTTTGAGGGGCCTGTTCAATTGGGAATAATGGTTGAAGGTGATTGAAGCCAGTTTTTATTGGACAGAGTAACGATTCCCCCCCCCCCCCCCACGTATGCCGACCTGTTCACCAAGAGCACGTTTAGCTTTTACTTCCTGCCTAAGCTCGTTATTTTGCTTTTGCTGCTTTTTTGTTAGGTCAAAACGAATAACAACTTTGCCATAAGTCATGTGATTTTTTAGAAACTTTGCGTTTTTGAACATCAGTTGCTTAGTTTTCTGATCGGGTAGGTGTACTTTTAAAGGTCTAATTTTGCTACTATCATAAACACCCAACCTGACATATGTTATAGTTTCAGTTGGTGAAGGCATTTGCAAACCATTGAATAGGTCGTTTAAATAAAATGCGGACTGATCTATGGCATCATCATCGCAAAGATTGAAAATTATCACATTATTCTCTCGCTGCAATCTGTTACGTACTTCAGCATATATTTTATCCAGGCTATCACAGTCTGGATAGTGTGAGTTACTAGGCTTATTTAATTTTTCATGGATGCGTCGTAGCTGCTCGTATTTATTACGTATTGAAATGATCTACGTTACAAAAATGTGTGTTTATTTTAAAAGGTAACTCAATTACAAGGGCTACAAAAAGTTTTCAAACTACAGAGGAAAAATGCTTTAAGCTCTAAAATCTCACACCATAGAAAATGAACCATAAATAATTTTTTCCCCCACAGTTAGCTGGAAAATTCCTATTCAGTGCAGGGCCAACTTTTTAACGAGATGGGAAGAACAAGGCCTGCAGTTTACGGCATTTAAACACAATTCACACAAATTTGCAGTAATTGCTTTGAACTCTTGAAAACAACGCATAAATAAATTACAGAACAATCGAAATGTAATTTCCTTGGCGAACTCCAAAATTGTTATAAGTGTCTAAGGGTTTTTTTTTTCATACGAACCGGTTTGTCTCTTAGCCTTCCATCGGTCTTCACAACAGATAGCTGAAAAATATGTACAAAATGAATATTACCTTAAATGCAAAGAACACCGTATGCAGTAGCAAGATTAAAAAATAATACCTTTGTTACAGCCCATCCCTTTTTTAGCGATTAATTTTAACAGCCCCATGGCGTTGGATAGGTAATACAAACTTTTTCCAGATCGCTGGAACTCAAATAAAACACCAGGGTTAATCTAATCGAAACCAATGTTTGATTCCACTTTATACAGCCATTCATTATGTCCATCCAAGTAACAGTGCTATAATTATGTGATTGCCTAAAAGCTTTCTCAATAATGTTGTGCGCTGTATCTTTTTTATGTGTACTACTACACGCTGGTTCTGAAAACTTTTGAGTGGTCTTTTATGTATGGATGATTTCTCACGAAATTTTGCAGAGCTAAGGTGATAACATAATTTGTAGTCTGTGGTATGCAAGAGTCTGACCACAAAACAATCCGTTCTAAATCTTGATGGACCAGTGTATTACCTCTGGGTTGCCTGCAATAGATTTGTGCCACAAGGAACAGTAAGTTTTGTTGTGTAACGAACAATGTGCAGTAAAATTGCAGTAGTAAGCAATGTATTAGCTTTAAGGAGGGAAATAACATTTTCAAGATCAAAACACAGAACACATTTTTTGGTGTTGCTTATATTCCTAAATTTTTGCAGTCATCCCTGGTTTCATCTCTTCTTTCATGTCTTTCTGAACAAAGATCACACAGATTTTTTTTTGGTATGTGAAACTCGTTATTTAAATTCATAATTGTTTATTTGGCGGTGTGCTTTTTAAGAGGATTTGCTTATGTACAACTCGTGCATCTTTTCAGTGTTGAGGGCAATTTCTAAATATTCTTTCTATGTGTTGGCTGGACTATGTTGGGACTCAACACGAGGGAAGGATCGAATGTGTTGACAAACTTCTTTACGTTGTTCTACGATAACCTTCTTTTGGTTCTTTCCTTTGCGAGGAGATATTGGAATTCCTGTTCCTCTGATCATATTGTGTTTGTCGAAATAGTACAATTGTTGCTCCCTTGTGTTTAGAGTTTGCAATGAAATGCCTTGTACACACGATTCGTACATTGTCTACTTCAAGTTCTTTCTTCGACCTTTCTGTCCTGCTGTAGTTCGACGTCGCGCTTTTTGATTCCGTTCCATAAACTTACTGTTGTGCAACAGCTGAATTTCCACTTATGGTTTAACAGTCCTTTCCATTTACTTGGATTTCGTTTTCTTTTACGACTTGTAGTTGCCAGCATATTGGTTGCTGTTTATTCCATGGTGCCATGTGCATCCTTTACAGGTGAGTCGTGCTGCGCCCTGATCTGAGTTGACATTTTCAAAACTTAATGGTGTAGGTGTTTCATCACTGACAGCTCCATTGTCTTATCCAGGGTCTCTTAAAGCATCAATGGTAATTTGTTCCCCTTCTCTTTAGGTACACAAGAAAATACAGAGATTTAGGTTGCAAGGTTTATGTATTACATGACAGACCTGTTGGAAGAAACCTTATTACTTAAGTATCGGATGTTGTGGTATGGGGTTAGAATAGGTTCTATTGGTCTTACTTTGCGTGGTGATGAAGTGCTGATCAAGTAATAGACCAAGACATCATGTTATATTTTCACTATATACACATTTATACTTACTACTCTCAACATACAAAATATGATACATATGACCAATTCACGGTCTCAGTCAGGAGTGTTCTTACAAACCGTTTTCCCTTTTCAAACTCCCCCTAAAGTTCCACGCATGCGTAAAAAGTTCACAAACAGCATGCGTAAAAAGTTCACAAACAGACGCGAAAGTGTCCTTTTGTTTTCCCATTTTAGGCTTTGTTTTATAGCTTCACCCTATCTGGGTTCGACACATGTTCCCTCAAAAGGCGGCAAACTGTTTGACCGTCCTCCGTTTTTACTTGCCCGACAAAAATAAGGCCATAAAGCCACTACTGCAAATGTACAACACCCAAAGACATGGCGGGATGCAACAGAATCCCCGCCGTAAGATCGTTCAATATTAATTGGCATGGTACGATGAATATTCCATGGTGTCATGTGCAAGTGCACAACTGGTCGAAGATGTAATCGTTCAGATATGACGAACTCACAACATAAAAATGGGCATGAAATGTTCTTTACTGGGGAAGATTTAACAAACATTGAAGGCGTTTGCCCAGATAAACGTCCATCATTTTGTTAGGGTCCCACCACTTTGGTTTCATCCCTCCTGGCAAGATCATAACCAAGACATTCACAGCATGAAAGTGGGCAAAAAGACGCCACTGTAAAACGATGGTTAATTACATAAACAAGGCGATGTAAAGTACGAATTTAAAAAAAGAAATTGTTTAACACTGATCTCAGATAGGCCTAATCTATTCCCTTAAAATACTAAATTAGAGTATAATATATACGCATAAAAGTACAGAAAGAAAAAAGTAACACAGTCTCACAGATTAAGATAAGCAAATTTACTAAATTAATTAGTTCCAATATAAATATAAAATATATAAATCTTAAAATTTATAAAATCTATAAATCTAAATACTCATGAAATAAAAGGTAAATATGCTGGAAATATTAGATTGAATGAGTGCTTAGCCAAACAATGTTGAAAACCTCAACTTTTATACAAAATAGCGGTTCAGCATGTCAGCATTCACGTGAGTTTTCCCGTTCTTATGACGCACATTGTAGTTTAGCCCTTGCAAGCTAAGGCTCCAACGTAGCAGTCGACCATTCTTCTGAGATATTTGGCTGGGCTAACCACCGCAGCGGGTTGTGTCTGTTTCAATGATGAAATGTGATCCAAAAATATAAAATTTTACTGACCGCATAGACAATGGCCACACATTCTAATTCTACGGCTGAACAGACCATTTCCCTAGGCGTAAGCTTTCTTGAAAGGTAAAGTACAGGGTGCTTCTCCTCCTACTCGTTGACTGGCGGCGAGAGGACTATGCCCATACCTCGTCCAGAACAATCCGTCTGGATTATATATTCATTCATAATTAGGAGCCGCAAGTACTAGCCTCTTCATCACTAGCCATGATCTTCCAACATATCATAGTTATTATTACTACCCTGGTTACTAGCAGTCCGGTGTAACAACCCATAAATGAACACACAGTTATGTAAGTTTCTTTATAGGTAATTTCAGTTTATGGCCCACGACGTCCAGGGGCTGTGAGTTTGCCTGTTACTCTACCTATTTTACACTTATTAACACTAAATATTAATCAAGCGGTTCCTTCTGTAACCATACAATATTACCGATATTGAATCCCAACTTTAGTCCTGTATGAGGTATCACATTAGTGTCTAAATTGTAGATATCCATATTGTAGGTGTAGGTTAGTCCAATAATTTCGTACGTCTTACTTCTGTCCAATCTTATTCGGACTGATCGGGTTCAACCCCAAGCATGAGTTGTCGACGCGCCATTAAGCCTCAATCCCCCCCCCCAAGCATGGAGAGTACCCTGCTTAAAAGGGCTTCCCCAGTGACGTCGACAGGTAGGGAGTTCTAAGAAACACCTGCACCTTCCCCGTATTTGACCAGCCTACGTAACCAGACGTAGTTCACGAGAATAGTACAATGGAGGCCCTTTTTAATAGCTAGAATGCCGCAAACCTCCCACCTATATTCCCATGTCCCAGGGTTAGGTGGGAACTGCTTAGCACGTTCCCCACCCAGGTCTGGAGGTGTTTGGACCTAAAGAAGCTAAGTAACACACAATCGTTGCCCAAGCAATTCGCCTGCTTGCGGGCAGGCCATTCAGGCCCGCCGGCGAGCGTTGCGGGCATTCACGGTCAGCCCGACTACTGGCAACTTTGTAGCGTTTAAGCGCTGTCGTGCCCGTGCCAGGTATGTCATCCGTGAGGCTAGACGTGCTTCGTGGGCAGCTTATGTTTCGTCGATCACGCGCTCCACGCCTGTTCAGCAGGTGTGGCGGAAGGTGCGCCAGATCTCGGGGAGGAGCGTGCTTCCCCCGGTTTCACAGCTGAAGGTGGCGAATACCGTGGTCTCTTCTGTGCCAGATATCGCCAATTGTCTTGCGTCTGCATTTGCGCGGGTCTCGAGTGATGACCATTATGATCTTGGTTTCCTCGGGATTAAGCGTAGAGAAGAGGCTCGCTTTCTTGACTTTCGCTCCGATGGGCTCGAGGAGTACAATTTACCATTTACCTGGCAGGAATTTGTTTCAGCTTTGTCCAAGTCGCATGACTCCGCCCCGGGGCCTGATGATGTTCACTATCAACTGTTGAAACATCTGACCCTTGCCTCCCAGCAGTTCTTGCTGGGGATGTTCAACCGTGTGTGGGCAGAGGGCTCTATTCCAGCAGCGTGGAAGACAGCAGTGGTCATCCCGATTGTAAAACCTGGCAAAGACCCTACTTCTCCTTCCAGTTATCGCCCAATCGCTCTGACTAGCTGTGTCTGTAAACTTATGGAACGGATGGTCAGTGAGCGGTTGGTGTGGGTGTTGGAATCACGGGGATTCTTATCTGTGTCCCAGTGTGGCTTTCGACGGTTTCGGTCAGCTATCGATCATCTAGTTGCCCTTGAATCAGATGTGAGGGAGGCTTTTCGCCTGCGTCATCATCTGGTTCAGGTTTTCTTTGACTTGGAGAAGGCGTATGATACGACGTGGCGTTATGGGATTCTCCGTAATCTCTATAACTATGGCTTGAGGGGACAGATGCCACTGTTGCTTTCTGCTTACCTCTCAGGCCGTTCTTT
>JAHWFP010113071.1:43622-67551 GCA_023313725.1 Lithobius niger
TGTTTAAAATTTGCAGAAGATATATTTTTTGTTTTGAAATTGTGTGTGGATTGTACGCACAAAGGTGATTCCCGATTTTCATAGTAAACGACACGACATTTTAAAGTTAAATATTGCTGGAAAAAAGTCATAGATTTCGTTTGTACTCGTTTTCTATGTGCTCATTATCGAGCATCAAGAATACGTCCATAATACGCTTTTGGGCAAGACGGCGCCGCTTTGGCATCAACTCTTTCAGTTCAGTCACAACATACTGCCCAAAGGTCTCGGCTGGGCTCTTCACTGGCAGAGGCATCGTAGGTTGAACCTCTTTGTAGTTTTTTAGCGCTTCACTCACACTTTTTATGCAACTGACAAGTTGGGAAGGACTACAACTGTGGCCTGACATAGCCGTACCCCAACGAGAGGTGGGGACTGTGGGCGATGGTGTGGGAGGTAGAGATATACTTTGACGTTCCTCATCATCAGACAGGTCTTGAAATCGACTTTCTGAAAATACATATACAGTATTGTGTTATACAAGCTTGTATATTTATTTTGGTATGAACGTACAACAAGGTACAACGGATATGAAAAATAGTTTTTAAAAACCACATACAGTGGAGTATGCTACTCTGGAATAGGGCCCGCTGTCCCAGTAGTCTCATGTCTCGCTTTAAACTAACCTAACACAAAACAAAGTAGGGTATGTTATTTACCATGTGCACTAACAAGCAGTGACTCCTGCTGCGTCTCTGTTTGACTTTCTGAATCTGGCTGATCAAATTCCGTTGACAAAAGCAGCTGTTGAGAAAGTGTCAGCGTTAAGTTGTCAGTAGTCCTATAACCAAATTACATAAATTGCATTATTACGAAGGCCTTTTTTTTCCCCCTTTAAACAGCCATTGAGTACCCTTAGAAAAGAAGTTCACTCGTACAACTTGTATAAAAAAAAAAGCACAACTATTACGGCTTTATATTAGTTTTAAAGGCTTGGCCTTTGAAAAAATATCAAGTGAGTAGTATATCGTATATTTATTGAATGAAATAAAAATGGGTACTTTTAAATTTTACTTACTGCCTAATCTGCGCAAACGGCTGTAAAAATCCAAGTAGGGGCATGATGGGCCATGGCCTTTTTGGCATATATGCAGATCCGCTCATAGTTTTTCCTGTCTTTCGCAGGCGCACCCATTTGTCACGAATGGACTTCCACCGATCGTGGCACTTACCAGCTGAAAAGTAATAAAAAAAAACCATTATCTGCCACTTCAGCGTAACTTTAGCATTAATAAATTTATGTGAATTCGCGACTGCCATGTTACGTGATCCGAGTTAATCCATAGTACTGATACTGTTATTAGCAGTAGCGAAAAAATTTGTTGTTCTTGACCTATTGGTTTAATTACAGTAGTTATTTTATCATTTGTGATTTGATTTATACATGTATTGTACAGTTGCACACATCGTTACCACATGCCAACTCTTGTGGCATGACATGTGGTTATTTTATGTAATTACGTGATTAAGTAATATAATTACCAGTTTCTCGTCATGATTTCTAATTTCGTTTCCGGTCATGTTTTCAGTGAATTAGATTCAGCTATAGATTAGAAAAAAAAATAATAACATTCCGTAAGAGACATTTTGTTATTTAAAAAAAATTACTGTGGTACTTTTGGAAATAATAGGGCGCTAAAGAATGATCTTACATTGAATTTCAACATTGGTCTTGCATTTTTAATCACGGTTTTTCTTTATTTAAAATTGTATTCAAAAATTATTATCCTAGATCTGTTTCTGATCTGTGCGTACAGTACGATTGGATGGATAGCTATGGCAGGCAACTGTGGGAGCCACCAGAAATTTGTACTTACCAGGCCAACCCATCACCTTCCCAATGGCTTCACAGGCATTCACCCGTACGATACTGTTTTTATAGTCCTTTCTGGCGTTGTCGTAGAGCATCGGACGATCCTTGATGGCTTCCACGAGTTTTTCGTAATTCATCATCGTGCCTTCCATCTTGATGCTCGGCTGTAGTTGATCACGAAAAACGCGGGAGATCTGTTTGTTTACTTCGCTCCGATTGGTTGTCACGCGCTGACGTCACGTGACTCGTTGCGACGCGCAAGAATTGGTAAAAATCCTATTTCCTGTAACATCTCTGTAATGTGTGGTGCAGTGGCAACCCGGACCACTGCACAGTGACTGAGGTG
This sequence comes from Lithobius niger, assembly GCA_023313725.1. Classification (NCBI taxonomy): domain Eukaryota; kingdom Metazoa; phylum Arthropoda; class Chilopoda; order Lithobiomorpha; family Lithobiidae; genus Lithobius; species Lithobius niger. The sequence continues at coordinate 45,821 of JAHWFP010113071.1, forward strand.
GCGCTAATGACCAAGTTGTCGACGCGCTATTAAGCCTCAATCCCCCCCCCCCCCCGTTGCTCCTCTTTACTACGCTCGCGTGTGGCTTGAGGGCATAGCGAAGCTATCATTTCCAGTGTCGCGTCGCGTTGACGCGTCTATATAAACGAACCTTTAGCTCTAATTTTTGACAATAATATTTAGTTTTGATATCGGATTCCCACGTAATCGACCAATATGTGTGTCGGAACAGAATGCATCAATAAAAATTGGTATCTGTGCAGCCCTGTCTTCTAAAAATATATACAAAAAAAAAAAAAAACAGCTTCTGCGGCATGCACAAAAAAATAACTTTTTTTCTTCTTTGAAATGGCCGAATCTGCTCTTAAAACTAATAAAATCGTATACCGGTAGGCCTACATCAGAATAGTACAACTTTTGGCAAAATGACTGAAAAATAACACTTATACGAACATATGCCTGAGAACCAATGATTTTTTTCTCGTTGTCCCATTTGTATTATGGAGAACGTTGCAAAATTAGATCTTGGCAACCCCCTCAACAAACTTACTAGCAACTGAAATGCAAACCAAAAATCAGTGTAAAATTCAGGTGCGAATTTTGCACATCAGGCGAATTTTCGGCGAAAACTGTCATTTCTTCAGGCCTCTCAAAACACTACATGAGGGGGGGGGGGGATTGAGGCTTAATGGCGCGTCGACAACTTGGTCATTAGCGCCAACCTCAGTCACAGTGCAGTGCAACCCGGAACACTACATGAGTTTGCGAAAATTATTCCATGATGGGAGAATTATTCCATGATTTTATACTGACTTTTGGTTTGCGTTTTAGTTGCTAGTTAAGTACTACGAAACACCAAAGTAGACGGACGCCCGATATTTTTAACCCTTCAACAAAATTAAATTATATTGTATGCCTGTCATTTCCCTTAATACTCAATTTAATTCTACTGAAAATATTGAAAGTACAGGTCTGCACCTAAAACAATAATCCTTTTCTGGTTTACTTTAGACGTCAACACTTACCACTCGCACCGTTAAATACATTGGAAAATCTGGTAAGAGTTCTCAGAAAAAATATATACTGCCTGCATAGTTTCTTGTAAAAGTTGTCTTTTTTAATTGCTGAACCTGTGCACGTAATTGTGTCTTCTGGAAGTCATGTTTTTGCTTGAAATGATTCTTAGTGTTGCAATAAAGGAAAAGCTTGTGCTTTGGAAGGATGTATATTATTTTTTTTATTAAAATGTGTGATAAATTCACCACAGCCTACTGTATGAAAAAAGTTTGCAATAAAGTAAAGATACAAATTTGCAGTAAAGCCTTAACAAATTACGTATAATTTAAAAGCCTTAACAAATTACGTATAATTTAAAATCAAACAACTTTTCACTACACAACTTGCTAAGAATTAGGGGTGGCAAGATATATTTTATCCCAATAAAAGTTTTTAAGACAAATTTTGAGGATGGAAAAACCATTTTAATTTTATTAATTTAAAAAAAAATCTTGGAGGAAGCAGTGGGGTGCAAGTACAGCAAATTAAAATTATGAAAAGTAGGCTAAGTCGCTCAAACCACAAGCGGATATCACTACGAACATCAACAACACCGAAAATTTCACAGCTTTATAAGGCTCTTTAGTTTGCTCGAATTTCGATATGATAAAAAGTATGATACGACAATCGACTACAATATGTATCACAATGTAGATTATCGTGGCCTGACCGGTTGCCCTTGCGGCGGCTGTGGCGGATACCTAAATACACTTTACTCAGTAGGCTAGCTAGTTATGGCAACCAAACGTCTTTAAGGACCCCGTAAAATTCGCAACTTGTTTACTACGAAGAATTTTGATTTAATTTTTTGAGTGGAGAGGTGTTTACGTATTCCGAAGTGGAATGTAAAATTTAAATTACAAAAACTTTATTTCAGTTGTACATAACGATGCCTATTTTAGTTCGCTTTTTTTGTGACCGTTTTTTTATTTGCCAAGTACCGCCACTTTTTTTTTTTCAAAAACAACCTTTTGTCGTCGCTTGTTTTAAATATCAAACTTTGTGGTAAAATTTTGTTTAAAGTTTTGGTGGCAAGTACACGTCCTTACATATCTAGGCTGTAAAATAACGCTACAGCTCAACAGATGATATAGCAAAAAAACTTAAAGCACTGATCATTGATTTTCATGAAGAAGCCGTAGATACTAATTTTCAGTAAAACCAGTTCCTTAGTTAAGGCCACGTAAAAAAAAAATGATTCTCAGGCCAAAAAAAAAATCCAATAAAAAGGCAGGAGATTATTTTTTCACTGAATAACGGGAAGAAGGTATTTTCTTTTTTCGAGTTCACACGTGTCTAACTGGTCCTGGTCCTTTGTGTTCAATACAAAGTCACAATCTGCCAAAAAAGACTTCATTATACAAGTTTTAAAATTATAATTTTAAAATGCAGGGTATAGATCCTCCTTCCACCAGTTGTGGGATTTTATTTTTAAGCAAGAAAACTATAAACAGCTCGTCGTAAGTCGGCAAGTTCACAATCCACTGAGAAGTGAGAAACTCGTAATGTTAAATTTTGCAAAGTTTTAAAACTGTTTAAAGCAAATTTAGAAAATAAGTTTACTATTAAAATTATAATAATGTTACCAGTCCGTCAGGACATTTTGTTATAGTAAATATTTTACCAAAAGTAAAAAAAAAAAATTCTGGCAGCACTTGAGAAAAATCTTTTTCTCTTTGTGTGGCCTAACAAATATATTTTCACGGCTTTTTATGCTTCACACAAACTATTTATGTAGGAGTTGTGCTAGTGTTTCGTTGATAGCCTTTGGTGCGTCAACTTTCTGTTGTTCCCATCCTGGTGGATTTTCTTTTTTTGTTTTGTTTTCCAGTTCTTTTAACTCTTCCCACCGTTGTTTGTCTGCGTCCATCTTTTCTTTCTTAAAAAACCTTTGATCGTCTACAATGGATGACACCCACGCGGGAGATTCTTGTATTTGTCGCTTGCGTTTTTGTGCAATTTGTTTCTTTATTGCGCTGTAATTAAGTTCTTTCGTGCAGTCATCAGCAGCGTCACTCATTTTTTATGAAGACGGAGGTACTTCATCGGCCTCTTCAGTCAGGCTACTCAACAACCTTCCTGCAGGGGAACGGCTTACAATTTTATCATTAAGAGTAGCACCCATGTCCTCAAAGTACTCCCACGTGATGCTACCAGAGCCTGTCTTCCCTGCCTTGTCTTTATTTTGTCTAGAAATACTAAGTAAGGAATGTGAATACTGGTGGATGAAGAGCAGGAAATGAAATAAAATATTTCAATCCTGCAGTTAGATTAGTTGATTAAGTTAAAGTTAGGAGTGTAATTATTATCAGTAAGAAATTATTTGCATGTTTACATAACTTAGTTTTTTAACCTGTTAGTTTTTTAATTGTTAGTAATTTATAAAATTTGATTATTTGTTTTCACCCAACTGACCTGTAGCGTGAGTGAGACCTCACCATTTGTACGAGGTTTTTTTTTTTTGCGGGGATGTTGGTATTTATTTTGTTTCGTTTGGTTGATAAAAGAAAATACATATTTTCTCCTGCCTGGATATTTTGTTGTTTTCCAGTACTTGCCTTGCCCTGCGGAGGAGTATCCGCTTCTTCCTTATCAGTAGTAGGTTAAGCCTCCTTCTGGAGATAGAGACACATTTATTGATGTCATATTGTTATTCGTATTCGTAACTAACGGAGAGGTGTTCAAGTTTGCCACCAAATTTAGGGCTTGGATGCATTGGCAGCGTAAACATAACATTTACTTAGACTGTTGATGACGTAGTTAAGCCTCAATTCCCCCCCCCCCCCCCCGTAGTTAAAATCCATTCAAATTAATGAGTTGCATTCAAGCATCATTTACCTTCCGTTATTCTTTAGATTCTGTGCTGGAAACGCACAGATCGTACATGTTATCGCCAGCCAGAAGAGTCAGAGTCACCATGTTAGCCATGGTGTTTTGTAGCGTACTATCGCGATGCACATCAGTTTTACGTATCGTCGGTGGCGTTTACAGATCGTTGCGCATGGCATTGCGCCTCAGGTTTCTAAACCACGTGCACGCCAATGCGAAACCTTTAGGAAATATTTCTTTAGCAACACGCGTATGCAGCGTGGTGCGTATTGTTTAGGAATACGACTGGCTGAACGCACAAGCTGCCATATTGTTTCGCCCAGATCTCATCTCGTGCACGCACCACGGTGGAAATTTCCTTCCAGGACCAGCTTGTATGGTGCAAAAATAAAAAAATTTCCGCGTCGCTAATAGATGGCAGCACCTGCCTGTCAAATCTCAAGCTTGGACATACATACGGCGCTACTGCTACAGTTCAAAAATGGAAAACATATATACCAGGGCTCCTCCAAATGGACAGATTTTTAAAACGGTCTATTGTGACGATGTGTACTATCCGTAGCTGTCAACGCCACAGTGAAGTACAGGATCTTGATAAATGTAGGTTTAATATTTCTTAAATGCTCACAATACAAATGCGTCTACAGTCAACAGATATTGCGCGCTCTCTCGCTTACCTTGTATTGCACATGACATTCTCAGCGCAGCCTCTAAGGTGCACCGCGCCAGGTGTATCTTGCCTGACCCAATGTAATGTCTCTGTAATGTGTGGTGCAGTGGCAACCCGGACCACTGCACTGTGACTGAGGTTGGCGCTAATGACCAAGCTGTCGACGCGCCATTAAGCCTCAATCCCCCCCCCTGACCCAAGAGAGAGTGACCGAGCACTCTCAATAATCCCCCCTTCACAGGTGTGAGTGGCTACATCTATATTTTGTGTGCATTTATAATTTCTGAGTGTTTGATGTTTTAGTTCGAGTGAGCAATTAGGTGTTCATTTTACTATGTATTTTTAATCTTTCCATTTTGTAAGTGTTTTGCTGTTTATGGCCTCTGTTCTATGTGCGTTTTTCGGTTTAGGTTTTCGTTCACTTACATGTGTGTGTATATGACACAGTTAGCTAATATTAGCGTTAGCAGTTCGTTGAAATTCCCTTTGAACATACGGAACCGCATCATAAAGTGGTCTTTACCATGTAATGTTATAATGCAGTCTTTATGTTCGCCCGTTCCAGTCGTGTCTTCTGTTTGTCGTGACATGACAGGGTGGACGTCGTGATCAAGGCAGATCATTCTTGCGTTCTCAAGGGTAATACTTGTTACCCTTGGTTTTCGCCGGATTTGATGGCGAGTTGGAGGGCCAACTTGATCAAGTGCGATTTCTGAAATCGCGGTTAGCCCTTAAACTGGCCCTTACACAGAGTTGACCCTCAAGTGCTTTTTCTGAATACTGCTGTAAGTGTTGCAATAAAGGAAAAGCTTGTGCTTTGGAAAGATGTATATTATTTTTTTATTAAAATGTGTGATAAATTCCACAGCCTACTGTATGAAAAATGTTTACAATAAAGTAAAGATACAAATTTGCAGTAAAGCCTTAACAAATTACGTATAATTTAAAATCCAACAACTTTTCATTCACTACACAACTTGCTAAGAATTAGGGATGGCAAGATATATTTTATCCCGATAAAAGTTTTTAAAATTACCGTAACAAATTTTGAGGATGGAAAAACCATTTTGATTCTATTAATTAAAAAAAAATTTTTTAAGACCGGTTGCCCTTGCGGCGGCTGTGGCAGATAGCTAAATACATTTAATCAGTAGGCTAGCTAGTTATGGCAACCACACATCTTTAAGGATCCATACTTTCCGACCCCGCAAAATTCGCAACTTGTTTACTACGAAGAATTTTGATTTAATTTTTCGAGTGGAGAGGTGTTTACGTATTCCGAAGTGGAATGTAAAATTTAAAATACAAAACCTTTATTTCAATTGTACATAGCGATGCCTGTTTTAGTTCGCTTTTTTTGTGACTTTTTTTTTTTCAAAAACAACCTTTTGTCGTTGCTTGTTTTAAATATCAAACTTTGTGATAAAATTTTGTTTAAAGTTTAGGTGGCAAGTACAGGTCCTTGCATATCTAGGCTGTAAAATAACGCTACAGCTCAATTTTCAGTCAAACCAGTTGCTTAGTTAAGGCCACGTAAAAAAAAAATCAATAAAAAGGCTGAATAACGGGAAGAGGGTTTTTTCTTTTTTTGAGTTCACGTGTGTCTAACTGGTCCTTTGTGGTCAATACAAAGTCACAATCTGCTAGAAAAGACTTCGTTATACAAGATTTATAATTTTAAAATGCAGGGTATAGATCCTCCTTACACCAATTGTGGGATTTTATTTTTAAGCAAGAAAACTATAAACAGCTCGTCATAAGTTGCCTAGTTCACAATCCACTGAGAAGTGAGAAACGCGTAATGTTAAATTTTGCAAAGTTTTGAAACTATTTAAAGCAAATTTAGAAAATAAGTTTACTATTAAAATTATAATAATGTTACTAGTCTGTCAGGACATTTTGTTTTAGTAAATATTTTACCAAAAGTAAAAAAAAAAATTGTGGCAGCACTTAAGAAACATCTTTTTCTCTTTGTGTGGCAGCACTTGAGAAACGGCTTTCTATGCTACACACAAACTATTTACGTAGGAGTTGTGCTAGTGTTTCGTTGATAGCCTTTAGTGCGTCAACTTTTTGTTGCTCCCCATCCTGGTAGGTTTTCATTTTTGTTTGTTTTCCAGTTCTTTTAACTCTTCCCACCGTTGTTTGTCTGTGTCCATCTTTTCTTTCTTAAAAAACCTTCGATCGTCTACAATGGATGACACCCACGCGGGAGATTCTTGTATTTGTCGCTTGCGTTTTTGTGCAATTTGTTTCTTGACTGCGCTATAATCAAGTTCTTTCGTGCAGTCATCAGCAGCGTCATTCATTTTTTATGAAGACGGAGGTACTCCATCGGTCTCTTCAGTCAGGCTACTCAACAACCTTCCTACAGGGGAACGGCTTACAATTTTGTCTTTAAAGAGTAGCATCCATGTCCTCAAAGTACTCCCACGTGATGCTGCCAGATCCTGTCTTTCCTGCCTTGTCTTTATTTTGTCTAGAAATACTAAGTGGTGAATGGTGATGGATGAAGAGCAGGAAATGAAATAAAATCTTTCAATCCTGCAGTTAGATTAGTTGATTAAGTTAAAGTTAGGAGCATAATTATTATCAGTAAGAAATTATTTGCATGTTTACATAACTTAGTTTTTTAACCTGTTTGTTTTTTAATTGTTAGTAATTTATTAAATTTGATTATTTGTTTTCACCCAACTGACCTGTAGCGTTAAGTGAGACCTCGCCATTTTATGCTGTAAGTTTCCTGCAATCCCCGAAATCACAGGATTTTATCCCACAGTTTTTTCTCCTTATTGTTGGGTTGTTCATTTTGTCACTCATGCTGCGCCACTCGTCAATTAAGAGTCGAATCAGCCGGTTTGCCCATTTGAAGTTATCTGCATAAATAAATGAAAGATGTATTAATGAACAATGAACATAGGTAGGTTTAAGCGATTGGTTAACTGATAATTGGTTAACTGATAGTTGCAAGTACAATTCTAAAATGAAAGAAAGCTTCCCCAAAACAATGCAAAAAAACAGTAAAATGAACGAATTTCTACAATTTTTTCTAACAAAGTTATTCCCCAATCGAAACTGACATATTTCGATATTTCGTTACCCCATGCAAAAGAGTTTAGAAAAACGAAACATGCCATTTCATGAAATATAAAACTATTTATATTGAAAGTAGTCTCATTTGAACAAATTCCAGGCTTGGTAAATCAAATTTTCATACCACTTTATATTAATTTCTGATCAGTACAACGCTAAATACAGTAGCCTACTTTTGTGGTGTCTTTTCGGGTGGGGGAAAAAATTTAAAAAAAAATAAAAAAGGCATATTTGCTACAGGCGTATAATTGTGGGGCCACTAGTACTTATAATTCAAAAAAGAATTAGCATAATTGATGTCATTTTCAACTGCTCTGGATACCGAGGGGCAACTTTGCTAGGAAATAACTTTGATCTTTTATGTGTCACACGACACAATCACGATAACTATTCAGCCACCTAGATCTCTCAAAGGGAGCCGTGGGGTGGGTTGTATGAGGTTGTTTTTTTTGCAGAGGTGTTGGTATTTATTTTGTTTCGTTTGGTTGATAAATGAAAATACATACTTTTTTCTGCCTGGATGTTTTGTTGTTTGCCAGTACTTACACTGCCCTGCAGAGGTGTATCCGCTTCTTCCTTATCAGTAGCAGGATGAGCCACGGGAGATAGAGAATCATGTCGTATTCGTAAATAAACGGAGAGGTGCCCAAGTTTGCCACAAAATTTAGGGCCGGGATGCATTGGGCAGTGTAAGCATGGTCTGCAATGAATAACATTTACTTAAACTGTTGCTGACGCAGCTAAAATCCTTTCAAATTAAGTTGAGCAACCTTTAGGAACGATTCCTTTGGCAGCAAGCGTACTCAGCATGGTGCGCAACTCTAGGAACGATTTCATTGGCAACACGCGAACCCAGCGTGGTGCGCAACCTTTAGGAACGATTTCTTTGACAACACGCGTACGCAGCGTGGTGCGCAACGTTTAGGAATACGACTCTGAACGCACAAGCTGCCATATTGTTTCGGCCGATGTCGTCTCGTGAACTCACCACGGTGGAAATTTCCTTCCAGCCCGTTCCAGGCCCAGCTTGTATGGTGCGGAAATGGAAAAAATTAAAAATTCCCCGCTTCGCTAATATATGGCAGCACCACCGTGCGGGGGGGGACTCCTGAGATCGCGAAGACAGCCGATGCTCATGTCTCGAAGCTATTGATGAAAGCATGAAAGAGCTAGTACGAACGGGTCTTTTAAAATTGTAATTGTCGAGTCGAGCACAAACAAAGTCGCAATGTGTACAACTTTTACAAGAATGTGTACAACTTTTACAAGAAATTAGGGAACCAATGACATCAACATAATTTTTTCTTTCAGTTGGCATGTCAATAATATTTTGTAGCGTAGTGTGGTTTGCGCAAGCCATGAAGCAATGAGACGTGCGATCGCCATTAGTTAGTGCCACTCAAAACTATACCGCATTTTATCAACAGCCGTAAGATTAACGACATCCAAATATAACTTTACTTGATCTACAGTATCCTATTAATTTACACGACTGAATTTTTCAATCTTTCTAATCTCTAAACGAAGCGAAGAAATTGTTGAGTACCGCTAACTAACTTATGAATTAAAACTTCGGTTAACTTTGATAAAAATAAGTGTGTAAGTTGATGTAAGGCAAGTGATTAGATATTATTTTAACGGCTCTTTTTCGTAATGCTAACCAATTTTTTTTATAACACGAAATGGAAAAGTAAAAGAATAAGAAATTAAATATGAAACATGGCATAAACAAACACAAATTTGAAATCAATATTTATGAAAGGCACAGTAAAACAGTTTCAACTAACTAAACAAATTTTATTCAAAACACAGACACAATAAAAAATATTCTGGTTGAGAATAAAATTGGAAATAACATTGTTATTGCTATGACTAAATTAGTTGCACAAATCGTTTTCCGACACACCAGAAATAGTGCAATTATACAGTTTTTATTGTATATTAATGCGAAAAAAGTCTCAAAAATTAAACTGAATATAATGCTTTCTTGCAAAGCAATCTATTGTGCAAAATCGCTTGTGCAGGTAAGAATGTACGACTAAATGTGCTGAATATTGGTAATGTGGTCACTTACGAAATTAATAAAAAAAAAAGGGGGTTCAAACAGTTCTTGTGAACTACTGCAATCACGGTGCATACACGCAACACGGAAAAACACACTACATAATTTTCTTTTGTAAGGATGCTTAAAATCAATACTATAAATTTGTTTCTTATCATTAGCCTAGACCAAATCATAGTTGCCATATCTCCTTCCCATCAGTTCTTTTTTCTGTCTCTTTTTCTAGGCTTTTGAAATCTAAAGCAAGAAAAATAGAGTAAACGTTTTAGAAATATTCTGAATAAATAAATATTTCCATGGTTTAAAGACATGTATACCACAAGACAGGAGGCAAGTAATCAGAATAAGAAAAAAATGTATCAGCAAGCAGAAATACCATGAAAAAATAACCAGCCTGATTTTTTAAGTAGACCTAGTCATCTTGGTACATTTCTTTTTTCTTTATAACTTTGCACCTTTCGCAACAGCGGACGCAGCCCATAGCTTGTTTTTTTTTTAGCAGCTGCTTTAGTCATGGCACCTTGCTTCAACTGCTTGTTCAAGTGCCTTATTCTAATGAATGTCCTAGTTCGGACATACACTAAAATGATTTTGTCAGCAATGTCTGGGAATTTGCCTTTTAAAATCTGACACAGTGTTTTCATAACATTGGTACTGCTTGAAAAACGTGAGCCACGGAAACCGGCAAATACAATTTCAAACTCCTTCACTTTTTCCAGCCATTCATTTGATGGTTCAGTGAGACCCCCCACGAGAAATAATTGATATCCAATCTGTATTTCCTTTGGATTTTTTCAGCAAACCTGTTCGTGTACCTGAGGATTTATCAACAGAACGGCATCTATATGCTACATAGCCTGCGACATACTTCAGAGCATCTGAGGACACATCCACAGATGCCTCAGTTGCATCTTCTTCCTCTAGCGACAGCAGGTCCACAAATTCCCGATTTTCTGGATCCTGGTGATCTGCAATTTCATCGGCCAGAGATGCTCTTGTAGCATCTGTAGTCTCATCTACGACTCCAATAAACAGCTCATTTGTTAGGAAGCTGACAAAATCTTCGTCAGTTTCTCCAGTTTCTCCACCCTTTGAAGTATCTGTACTTTGTTCCAGAGCTACTGACGAGGCTCCAGATAATGGAATGTCACTTGCATTCCCAGTCAAAATCAACAAGCGGATGCGATTGCGGACTTCAAATGGGGATGGTTGGTTGTAAAAGACACCTAGACCACAAATTCTTGGGAAAAAAATTTCCAAACAGTCCTGGTTTAGGCGGGCCGTTAGGAGGTACGTAGCTTTCATGGCTTTAACTTCTTCAAAGAGACCAAGCAAGGATGAGATTGAAATTATAAAACCATTCTGAAATGGGAGCAAACTTTTCTTTACACCAAACCGAATTTCCCGGCAGACATTCAAAAATCTTTTCAAGACATTTTCTTGACTCGGGAAATTTAAGCCATAACCACTGCGTAAAGGTGCTCTTTCATCCTTAGGCATCCGAGAGTTTAACACGTTGAAGACGTCATTCACTAGTTCAAAAAAGATTGCCTCGCGACTTTTTCCTTAAGTATATTTTAGGGCACAAGCAGTTCTGCGCAAAAATAAACGCGCAGCCATCCTTATTTTGACGGGATCGCCCGGAAACATTTATGTGCACTCTGGTAAAGTGGTGAGCGATGGTCAACTCATTTTCACCAAGAGAATCAATCAAGTCTTCCAGTAACTGTTTCTTAATTTCCATTCCATTTGGAAATTTAACACCGTCGTCTAGTAAATGGTTACGTAGTAATTTTAATAGATGTGGAACGTCACAAAACACCCATATCTTTCTGTTTTTGTCCACTGGGTTAAAAAAGTAGGACTTCGTTGTGCTAACAGCTAATTGGTTCCACAACTTTTGAGTTTTTTCCACCCATATCGCATGTAACGGCAACTACCTTGAAACCTGCTGCCTCTACTTTTGCTATGATGTCGTGTGGAATAGCACTGGTCATAGTGACATCAAAGTCATAAAATATTGGCTGCTTCCATTGCTTACATAGGCCATGCAGCATTACGACTTAACATTGGTGTGAGGCCCAATAATCTTGTCTTGTGATGCATCGTAGCATATGCGACCATCAACATTTATTTCGTCAAAAGTTATAACGGTGAGTTTTTCCATTTCAGTTAAAGTTTCTGATTTGAGTTTCAGCAAACAAATGACTTCATCCAAAGTACCGGGGCTGCATTTAAAGGATTTGGTCCATTTCTGCAAAGTTGACCGACATGGCAGAGGCATTTTGTGCTTTCTCAAATATGCATACGACTTCCTTGACAATGCCCTCCGAGTCAAGGCAATGTCCTCTGAACTCCACGTAACTCTACTTTTTTACCCCGTAGGATACATTTGATTTGTCCCTTGGTAAAGTATTTCGACAACAGTTTGCGCACTTCTTCTGCTATTCAAGCTTTTTTTTGAGCAGCGGTAATTGAAATTTTGCTCGATGGCATTGAAACACGTCGGTATTTCATTAGTTTTGGCCTTTTTTTAGTGCTGCATCCTTTACTTCTATTCTTCGCTTCAACACCTCAATTTCTTTGCGAACTGTCGTATCTCATCTTCATTCTGGCAAATTCCAGTAGCTCAGCAACAGCCACAGTGTTAGTCACCTGATCAAACTCTCGTTTGACGGGAGACAAATTTGCCAGCTTTGAAACAATACTTACCACCCTGGCTTGGTAACGTTGGGCACGGCCTTGTTCTGCCTACATCAAAAATAAAAACACAAAGTTCACATTTTGTTAAGAAATCACAGTCGGCTTTTCTGTCTATTGTGCACTAAAATTGAATTCTGAATGCGTCTTACAAAACGAGACTTATTGTAGAAGGTATAAGAAACAAACCATTTTTTGTTTATGTAGGATTTCTATTATAAACGAAAAAAAGGTAGTTTTTTTTTACGACGGAAAATTAACAAGATTTAAAAGCTTGATTTGTAAAATCAGTTGCGAGTTATTCTTGGGGGGGGGGAGTTGGGGGTTTCTTAGTATATTCGTGTGTATTCTATTATACCATTTTATTCACTTCTAAGGGTTAAATCTGTACACACTACCGAATGAAGGATCATTAACCTAACAAAGAAAAAGCAAGGGAACGTTCAAGTATTACCTCTTTAAAAAACTGGCAATTTTCCTCCCATCGTTATCGATTGACCACTCCCCCCCACGCACCCACAAACACCAACTTAAGACAACAAAGCTTGCAAGCCATGGGTGAAGAGGGTACTTCTTTCGCGTATGGCCACATGTGTCCTGAGGAGTTTTTTATTAGGCCACAGTTTTGGTTTATCCGAGGACCTTCTTTTATTTTTTGCGCGCGTACTTCAACAACTGACCACCCCAACTCTCCACATCATCATTCTACATCTACACGCGGTCCCCCTTATTGCAATCCAGTCCTGCTTGGTCCATGGTTTTGGGGCCAGACTTGCGAGTCGGTAGACGCAGGGTGGGTAAGGGTGATTTCCGCGATAGGCTCCAGCAGTCCTGTCAGGAGATAGCCTTTGAAATGCCCTTCGTCTTGAGGCTTGGGGAGATGCCAGTGGCCCCTTGGCTTGTCCCAAGTGGCATTTTCATTTTCGCTCTGGCGTCCCTCCCGAAGTGTTCCACTCTACCAGCAAGGTACTTGCAGGAGTTCCGGTGGGTGTGTTCCCAGTACGCCGGTTATCAGCGGCTGTTTACTGATGGGTCGAAGTCGGACGTTGGCGTGGCGAGTGCTTGTGTGTGTAAGGGAGTAGTGGTTGCCCATCGCCTTCCATCAGGCTATTCTGTGTTTTCTGCAGAGCTTTTGGCTCTTGGTTTAGCGGTAGAATGGATCCTTGACCTTCAGGGCACCTATTTCATTGTCTTTAGCGATTCTATGAGTGCCCTGGAGTCCTTGGCGAATTACAATCCTCGGAACCCCTTGACACAACGTGTCCAAGCTTTGCTTTCCCCGCTTGCCTGGCCGGCGGAAAACCGTCCTTTTCTGCTGGATCCCGAGCCATGTTGGGATTGGTGGAAATGAGCAAGCAGATTCTGCAGCGAAACGGGCCCTTTCTGGCCCTCTCGAAAGGGATCTCGGCCTTGTTCCCTCAGACGCCTTTCCAGCTCTTCGTCTGAGGTTACACGCTTTTTGGCAGACCTTGTGGGACAGACAGGACGGTAATAAGTTACTAGCTATTAAGGGTACCGTCGAGGAATGGCACTCGGCATGTCGCCGCAGTCGCCGTGAGGAGGTTGTGTTGGCCCGTTTGCGCATTGGTCACACCCGACTTACTCACTGTTTCCTTTTGCGGGGGTTTGACCCTCCTGAATGTTATTGATGTCGGCGGCCACTTACGGTCCGGCACTTCCTTGTTGATTGTCGCCATCTTGATGGTGTTCGTCGTCGTTTCCATCTTCTGTATGACATTGCGCGTCAGTTGGGCGATAAGTCTGTCCTCCTGTCCGGTGTTTTTCAATTTTTGCAGGAGGTACAGATGTATGACAAGATTTAAGTTAGGGGTTTGAATAACATCTCTGTAATGTGTGGTGCAGTGGCAACCCGGACCACTGCACTGTGACTGAGGTTGGCGCTAATGACCAAGTTGTCGACGCGCCATTAAGCCTCAATCCCCCCCCCCCCCTGTACGATTTTGATGAAGTATTCTGTTACCTGACTCGTTCATAAAAGGTCTTCTTGTTTTATAATTCTATCTACGATATTAGTAGCACAAAATATCTTAAAAGATTTTTCCAACGGAACATTGCCTGTTTCTAACCTAGTTTTTTGAACTGTTAAAAATTTAATGTATTGTTTGTAACATGACGAATGATACCGCATTTCTATAGCAACCAAATCCTTACCACGAATTTGCAAAAGAGGGTTTTCATCTTGCTTTACAGTGGCAGCCTGCACCAAGCGATTTTCATGTAGCTGGCACAGAATCAGTTTCTTTTTTCTTTTTCTGTTGTGTCCTTCCATTGAGTACTTGTCTGATCTACAAATAATACATACAGCTGGGAGGACTGCGGTGCAAAGACGACAGGGTGTCATGCTTTTGGTGGCACTTCTCATTGCATGTTTTGTACAAATTTCAAAATCGGCGTTGGCAAACTGCAACCTTTCACCAACTTCGGTGGTTGACTGCTTCCATCTGTAGATGCTTACGCAAGTCATTTTTCTGCAGCAACTATTCTTGTTTTATCAGTAAACTTTATGTAACACTGACGAGGATACCCGGTATCGCAGGCAGGCAAGTTAGACTTACCGTCCATCCACATCAATTTCAGTTCAATCTCTCGTTCTGGTTCGTCCAGAGTATACCATTTGTCCGCATAAAACTTAACAACTTTTACCCAACTTGAGTCAGAAAAGGGTATAATTGTATCCGAACACTCATTAACGAGATGTAAAGCACAACACATGGTCGCGGCCATGGCTGATCGATGACGCAACGAGCGAACTTAATTAGGCGCTCTCTAATTGGTTGAAAATGCGCGCCAAGCATACTGGCTCCTATGATTGGTCGATCAACAGAGTGGCGGCTGGCTTGGCTTCGCTTCGCTTCGGTGACGGGCAAAACAAGCCATCGATTATCGATCCAGAACAGTGTTGATTTTGCTTAGTTTGATTATTTAAAAGCCTTTACTCGGATAACAAAGTATTCCCTAGTCCAGTGTAACGAACTTGCACGATACAGCCATCGGCCCATGGCCTAGTGTCCTTCTGAGTTGATGAAAAACTTTTCCTTTTTGCTTTCAGGGTCCAGATGGTGTGAATTTGTACAGTATTCCAAGAATCCTACGTAGTTCTTTCTGTCCAGGGCAAATGAGGCTGGGTTGGTTGCCCCAGTTTTATGAAACACAGGGCTCGAAATGTCCAGAAAAAAGTGTGAAGCATAATAATTGCGATGCAAATAAAAAATTTGCGTAGCAATCGCAGAATAATGGTTAGCAGTTTTCATGAAGCATAATTATTTTTCCTGGCAGGCAAAGGGCGTTTTTGCTTTAATTGATGGGTCAGCTAGAACGAGGGAATGTGATTGTGTGATGCATAAAATGCATTATTTAATACCGAAATATTCTGATGCTTTATGTTACGATTGTGTATCGGTCAATTTCATTCTTTGCGTGTGGTATAAAAATAACCTAACTTTTGTAGGGATTGAGAATTTTACAGAACACAATGATTGTTCTATTAACATAGTTATAAAGTTCTTTCGCCGTGATGTTGCATCGCTAAATTGCAACGCAAATTTCAATTTTGTATCGCTAATGTCTAAAATTGCGATGCGATACCACTCATTTCGAGCCATGAAACATCACCTGGTATATATAAATGTCATACTGTATCTTGCCATTATTATTATTTGTAGTACCAGAATCTACAAGACAAAAAAACTTGCTTCAAAAACATTCACACACAATTCGCTGTAAATAATATTAAAGAAAATTGGAAATAAGCCATCACCGAGAATTGTACACTAGAAATAACGTAGTTCACTAAGCCATCTTTATGCACTTACGTTTTGTTGGGGAGCCAGTTCGAATCCGGGTCTGCCACTCCGACAAAACGTAAGTGCATAAAGGTGGCTTACTGAACTACATACGTTATTTCTAGTGTATAATTTTCGCTGATGGCTTATTTCCAATTTTCCTTAACAATAGTGAAAAATCATACACAAAAGAGCTTTCACATTTGAAATAAGGTTTCAAGCTAACTTCATCACTATCATGAAGCGTCTTGTGGAAAAGCCTTCTTCACCCCCAGAATTTTACGGGTGTCTTTGAGGCGAGGGACATTCTTGTCATTACGACAGACTGGAAGGTTTTTGGAACCCTCTCCCGATGCCCCTGCCTCACAGCAGTGAGTTTCCAGCTCTTCATAGCATGTTGCAGGATTCTTGGCCGCATTGAAGATAGTGGGTCTAGAAAACAAGTTACAAAACTGAAACAATCTGTTTCGCCTTTTTATGCGGTCTGTAGACTAAAATGCTTACCGTCTGTTTCCAAATTCGTGTCGTTGAACAAATAATTTGTGTGTTTGTCCAACGATGCAGTAATTGTTTTTAAGCTTTCGTCCTTCATCTAAAACAATAAAACCCATGCTCAGATACTGTTACATAGCTAACGGTGATAAACTAAGTAAATAAGCATGGAAACCACCTTAGTTTCACGCAGAACTTCAACATATACAGCATCCTGCCTTGACTGCAAGAAGTTTGACATTAGGCTTTCCAAAACGTGCCTCTCTTCTGTTGTCGACCCACTTCAGGAGCCGGGAGACATAGTTAATTCTCGTCGTGACTATGCCTTTAGTGTATTAAACTCACATTAGTATTACAATAAACCAGTAAACAAGAATTTTTCAAAATAATAATTGGTATGGTCATTGATATGCTACCTATAGTAGCAACGTAGACTGACAACTATATTTTGGCTGATCTATACTACATGGAAGAATAATTATTTCCAGTTTCATATTTGGTAACCACACATTTTTGTAAATTTATTGAAAACATGTCGCATAGTGTTAACCCTTTACTTAAAACAGTTAGAAATGAAAGGTATCATCAAATGGTCGTGTGTATTCGTAGAACAGCTAGATGTAATTTAAGAAGACAGCTTGTACTTACCAGCATCTTTCTTGTCTGGCAAACTTTGTTTCATATATTTCTGAAAACCTTAGAATTCTTGTCACTGAACTTTTCGTACAGTCCCACTGTAACCTGCCCTTCGTCGTATCTTTAGCATACTGTCTCCCAGTGTGGGTTGTTTCTGCAGGAATGCCTTCTTCGGCGTCCGATTCTGACGTGCTGGAGCCCTATGAACTCCCAGAGTCTGCAGCGAAAGAGATCTCAGCCTTGTTCCCTCAGACGCCTTTCCAACTCTGTGTCTGAAGTTGCACGCTTTTTGGCAAGCCTTATAGGACAGACAAGACAGTAATAAATTGTGGGCTATTAAAGGCACTGTCGAGGAATGGCACTCGGCTTCGCCGCAGTTGCCATGAAGAGGTGGTGTTGGCCTGTTTACGCACTGGTCACACCCGGCTTACTCACTGTTTCCTTTTGAGGGGGGTTGTCACTCCTGAATGTCGTGCAGTGGCAAACCGGACCACTGCACTACATGAGACTGAGGTTGACGCTAGCTGTCGACGCGCCATTAATTAAGCCTCACTCCATCCCGTTCCGTCCCAGAGTCCACATAAACTCCAACAAAACGTAAGAGGTAGATTACTGACAATGTAAAAAAAAAAATATTGTTGCTACCTGGAACGCCTGCAATTAATTAAGTTCCTCTTGTGGGTTTGCTAGGAACGTTGTACTCACTGAAATTGTTTAGGTTAGATAGGGACCTTCCTACGCCTATTTGAAAGTGTAGCTGTAATTGGTGCAGCGGCAATTTTGAATTTCAGAGTGTCATTGTAATGCTCATATGTGATTTGTATCTACGCTAAACAATCTCGGTTAGGATTGATGTAAAGGATAGATACCCACCTTTCAGAATATTCTAAGCATGCCCATCTCGGGCTATTAGAGGGGGGTCATAAGAGCACTTTGAATTTGAAATCAACATACGTCATTACCTTTTCACCTTTAAATTGACAAAGGTCAGTTCCGTTCTAAGATAAACAATATCGATTAAGATTGATGAAAAGAATAGATCCCTACCTTTCAGAAAATTAGAGGGCTCGTTAGAACACTTTTTGAGTTCAAAAATAACCATATGCTTTTGCTTCTACATCATTACCTCTTTACGTATAATTGGGCATAAAACGGTCCCTATCTAAGTTAAACAATCTTGGGTAGGAACAATCTTGATGGAAAGAATAGATCACCACCTTTCAGAAAATCCTAAGCATATCCATTTTGGGGTATTAGATGGCTTTGCAAAATACGTTGAACATGAAAATCACTATAACTACAGTTTTTGGTGGAGGAAATCACCCCCTCCACCTCCCCCAAGGGGTTTTTTGAACTTGCTATCATAGATATTTTTTCCAACTAGTCTTCTATGTATTCATGCTTTTCACAGAAAGTGAAAAATTCAATCAATTTTGGGCCCCAAGCCGCCCAACTATATGAAGTGTAATGTACATTAGGTGCATTGGGGGTCACATGCGCACCCTCTTTGGCACCGTTTATTCGCTGAATCATTGACTCAGTTAAAAAAAAAGAATAGGACCTTTTTTTGCAGACAGTTCCATGCTCTACAATTTCGGATTAAACATTATTATATGAAGCCGTTTCCGTGATCTATTGAAAAAAAACCGATTTCTGGCGCAAGTTTCCAAGATGGTGGCATTAGCTCAACATTCTTCTACAACGTTTATTGGCTGAATTATTGAAGCTACGAAAAAAATGAATAGAACATTTTTTTGTAGAAAATTGAACGATTGTACGTTTTTGGACGGAACATATTTTCATGCCCGAGCAACCGCTACCGAGATATATCGAAAAAAACCGTTTTCGGACGCCATGTTTCCAAGATGGTGGACACGCAATGGTCGGATTTCAGGGGACTTTTAGTATGTTGTTTAGCACGCCACCTGAGACCATCCCACAAATTTGTAGCTTGTTGCTAATTAATTCCTTTTCAACTCTATTTTGACTGGCCTATTTTCTATGTTTTATTTTTGGTCGGAGCTTCAAGCTTTGCACTGACCTTCAAGTTCCCTACAACCTGAAATTGCGCAGCGTTTCAGGCGCAGTAGGAAAAGCCCTTATTTTTTCAAGTCACGGTATTTGGCACCGGCAAGATTTTGGTACCGCGGTTCACCGTGACAACCGCTATACCGCCCAACACTAGTATGACTGATGATAATACATTGTAACATGGAGAAAGCAAATGAGGAAAAGTTGGAATGGATTTGAATTACCGCAGTAAGAGTTTTTCCAAAATAATGCAGAATATAAAGACAAGAAATGACAACTTGGCACAAAACGAGAACTCAAGACGAATCAAAAATGAGTTATGGAAAACTATATTGCTGTTTCTGTTTCCTTTTTATATTCCTTGCTCGGCAGGACTAATTTGTCAAGGAAAGCATGAGAGTAGTGTTAATTTGGTAAGGGATGGCCGAATTTGCACAAAGAATTGAACAAACACAGCAAGATTACACTAGAATACAAGAAAAGACAACGAATACGACGCAACGAAAATTCATGTATTTGAATTCATTGTTTGGTTGTGTTTTTCTTTTCAGGTAACAATTTGTAAGTTTTGCATGCTCATATTAAATTGGTGCAATAATAA
Source organism: Lithobius niger (assembly GCA_023313725.1). Classification (NCBI taxonomy): domain Eukaryota; kingdom Metazoa; phylum Arthropoda; class Chilopoda; order Lithobiomorpha; family Lithobiidae; genus Lithobius; species Lithobius niger. The sequence continues at coordinate 65,794 of JAHWFP010113071.1, forward strand.
AGAGATGTTGTGTATAATAAAGCTGGTTGGATTGAAATAAAACTGGTCATAAGAAAGAGTAAGAGTTGATATGGAACTGAGCAAAATACCATCTTATTGATGTGAATTAGAATAAAGGTTGCATGGAATGGATGGAGAAAGTAAGCAATAAATTGTATGCATGTTATTGAAATATTTAGTATATATGAGAAATTATGACTTCGTAAAAGTAATTATGATATGATAACTATGAATGAATCTCTCTAAAAAATGGTGTAATTGAATTTTTTTTCCCTGAGTGGTATGTAGTAATCATATAATGCATGATGAGCACTCACACTAGTAAGAAATGTAAAGTGATATTTTGAAAATTGTTAAAAGTTACAAAAAAAATTTGATTTCGTGTCATATTATGTGCGGCCTGGCAACACAGCTTCAAGTTAAATAGTCTATAACTAAAGGCTTTTATTAAAGTAAATTTCGTAGCGAAAGTAAAATTTTGGACATCACATAACAATGCACACGAATCATGTGTAGTCAGGTTTTACCCTGTTTATTTTTGGGGACATTTTCTGTTGCCAGTTTTCTAGGAAAATTAATTAAGAACTACAGTGATTTGAGCAAGTAATTATGTGATGGGATTCTGTTTAAGAAAGTAGGGTAATTGGGGAAGCAAAGAATTTCTTAAAGAAATACTTAGCTTCTAAATGGTAAGGGCTATTGTAGTAGTATTACATTTGAATAAATTAATATTCATATAAATTATAATATGAATATAGATAGCTGCATATTTTAAGCAGACATTCATAATTACCATTTAGTAATCTAATCAGTGCATAAACAGCAGAATATTTATTATAATATGAAATAGAACCCAAGAGAATAAAAACAGTAAATGAAAGCCAAAGCTCAAATAGGTGCGTTGTCAGACCAGGTGAAAGGAATTAAGAATTGAGGTCAACACGATGAAAGGACAGGATGTCGAACAGCTATTAACAGCAAAACCACTTTGGCTAAATACAGGGTTAGGTTAGAGCGAGTGACATATCCGAGTAAACAATCTCGCAGGTAGACAGGTGATCAGTGAGAGGGGGGGGGATTGAGGCTTAATGGCGCATCGACAGCTTGGTCATTAGCGCCAACCTCAGTCACAGTGCAGTGGTCCGCGTTGCCACTGCACCACACATTACAGAGAGAGAGAGGGAGTGAGTCATGGGCCCATTAGCAGATAGAAAGGAAACGGAGTTTATATATAACGGGGCTTTAGAAGAGAAAGTTAGTTGTTATTGTACGTTGCGCGTGATCTCCTTTGGTTTAAGGGTTTATTTTGGTGCTGGAATTGAGACGGACGGCTGACCGGGTGGAAAGCCGTTTCAGTTTAGTACAAGTGTATTGTTGTGATTTTATATGTTTTGATATTATTGCTACTCCATTATTGGAAAGCATAATCAAAGATTTAATTGTTTGAGGATTTATTATTAGTATTGGCAATTATTAAGAGTTGCTAATTATTGGGCTTAGATATGATATTGAGTGTTGACTTCAATCTTGAGTGCACTGGTGCATAAGCAATCTCTTAGTAAAGGTAATATCTAAAATATAGTAATAGACCAGTTCAGAATGAGATTGCTGTATATGCATTTAGCTTGAATTAAAACGGATCGTTAATCTATTTGGTGTCATTCTTTTATAGTGCTGACATGTATATACAATTAGTATCAAAAAACGCTTAAGCGTATAAAATACGGATGTAAGCCTTAAAAAACTTAAAGCCCTAAA
>JAHWFP010113074.1:5128-15971 GCA_023313725.1 Lithobius niger
TAAAGGAGCGGCTGTTTCCCATCACCTTAAACAAACCCCAAACCCCAAATCTCTGTAATGTGTGGTGCAGTGGCAACCCGGACCACTGCGCTGTGACTGAGGTTGGCGCTAATGACCAAGTTGTCGACGCGCCATTAAGCCTCAATCCCCCCCCCCATCACCTTAAATCGGGCTATTCTGTGTTTTCAGCACAGTTTCTGGTACTTGGTCTGGCTGTTGAATGGATCCTTGACCTTTGGGGCTCGCATTTTACCATTTTTAGTGATTCCACAAGTGGCGTGAAGTCCTGGGCATTGTACATCCGCGAAGCCCATTGACATGGAGAATGCAACTCTACTATCCCGCCTGCTTGGCCAGTGATAAACTGATTATCTGCTGGATCCCTGGTCATTTTTGGATGGATAGCTGGGAACAAGCATGCTTAATCGCTTATGCGGCAGTGAAAAGGCCCTTTTAGATCCTCTTTAAAAGGGATTTTAGCCTTGTTCCCTCGGACGCCTCCCTAAATCTATGGCTGAGGTTGCATGCTGCATGGCAAGCTTTGTGGGACAAACAAGGTGGCAATAAGTTGCAAGCTATTAAAGACATTGCCCAGGCATGGAACTCTGCTCGTCACCAAGGGGAGGTGGAGTTGGCCCGTTTACATACTGGTCACACTGACTTATTGCTTCATTTTGAGGGGCCTATCTGTTCTGGATGTCATTGGTTCACCCGCCGCTCCGTCGTGTGCTGGTTGATTGTCACCATCTCTGGTGTTCGTCACCGCTTCCGTCTCCGTGAGACGTAGTGCGAGTCTGCCCTCCTGCCCAGGGTTTTTAAGTTTATGCAGTTGGTACAGATGTGTAAAACGTAGATTTGGGGTTTGTTTAATTAACATCTCTATAATGTGTGACTCTGTGGCAACCTGCACTACATTGCACTGTGACTGAGGTTGGCGCTAATGACCTGGCTGTCTGATACGCCATAAACCCTGTATGCCCCCTCCCCCTCCAAATGGCCTTTTAGTTGCGCTGCACATAAAACACCTTTAAAGGACAGACCTCTCACTATTTTCGAGTATTCCGCATGTAAATAAAACTACATTTACAGATGTTTGAATTAATGTTGTAGAACTGGGCTACAAAAAAAAGCCACTGTGGAAGGTAGCATCTTTAAACGTACGGTGGTGCATCAAGGTTGCATTCAGTAAACGTCTGTATAGCTGAACCTAAGGCTAAACAGGCCACATCACTATCATCGGAACAAATCTCTTTGCATAATTAGGCATAAAGCATTACAGTCGATTAGCCATCAGTAATTAATCGTTCAACAACGTAATCGGACCTTAAATTCGCTTTCGTCTGGCTCGGTGTTATTAATCAAACAGTTTCTTCTTTCTTGTAGGAGTGATGAATCGCAGTTCTGCCATAAGTTTCACAGTTCAAATGCAAACGACTTAACCGGCTATCACACTCGAAGGTGGCAACTTGAATGGCCTGCCTGCCCCCCTCCTTTTAAGTCGACCCGTCCATCTTGTAGAGCGAGTCTAGTTTGAGCGAAGGGGTGCGTGGCGGAGAAAGTTGAGGTTATTAATTCATTGCTGGTCTCGGGAGGTTCTCGTCTCACTTCAAATGCGTACTTAATTAGCGGTGATGAACGAAAGGGTAAAGTGTCTTTCATGTCTCTGTGAAGGAGCTACTCAAGGGTCGGTCGGAAGGCGCGATGTAGCGCTTGGTGTTTATGATTAAAGATGGAGTCGTCGTTTTATAGTTGTGAATGCGTGTCGAAAGATGGATTCGTCTTCCATTTTTTTGTGCAGTTGCACTCAGGCGCGAATTTTTTTTTCTTTCAAATCGCGTCACGTTGGGAACTGGGATGACCTGGGGGTTGTTTACGATACGAAGCATGGAATAAAAACTTGTCCATATTTCTAAAATGAATTTTTAGTGTGAGCAGAAATTTGTGAATTAAAAACAGTGTTGGCAAGTTTTTGCCACCAAGTGGCTAAAGGCTGTTTTTACCATGGTTTTTGCCGTGTTTTTGCCACTTTGGCCAAAAATACGGCAAAAATCGACTTGAAGTCAAATTAAAAAAAAAAGGGTGCCCTACAATAATCACATCTTTATAATAATATCGGAGACTGGCTAAAAGGAAAAGGAAAAGGAAAGTCTAAAGGAAAACCACTTCTCCCCTGCCTCGCGCCCGCATTGAAAATGAACCCTTCCACTTTACGTCCACCCAAAAAGGAGCCAGGCATGAGTGGTCGATCAATCTGACAAGTCGTCGGGAAGAGTGCCGGGAAAATTTCCCGGGAAACGTGTCCCGGGAAATGTGATTGGCCCCGTGCAACGCACGGGCTTCCTCTAGTAAACTATAAAAGCCCCCCTTGAAAACTTCACATCGTTTACTTAGAACATTCATATTCACTTTTATTTACCTTTCATACGCTTATTTTCACAGTAAAAGATATCCACCCGAAACCAAAACTGGTAGAAAAACCCGCCAAGTTTCCCAAAACGATCGGCCTTTGAAGGTAGTGATATAAGTCAACCAAGGAAAGGCCGCCGAGGTCAATCCTATTAGCCAAGTTAATCGCACCGAGTAATAGTTCGAAAGTTAAATGAAAACTTGGAAGATTATCTTCAAGTTTTCGGCAATCTTCAAGTTTTCATTTAACGCCAAAGTATTATTGGGTGCGATTAACTTGCCTAATAGGATTGACCTTGGCGGCCTTTTCACAATATTTATGAAACTTATGCAACTGACTGTCTAAAATTGGCATAGATATTGTGAGAAGAAAATCTTTTACTGTGAAAATAAACTTGTGAAGCAGCTGGCTGTTTTTTTTTTTGTTTTAGCTGATAATAAAATCATGTTTTTTTGTGTTCTGGCAAAAAGTGTTTTTTGCCAGCAAAAACCCAACCATGGTTAAAAACTTGGTTCGTTTGAGTGGTTTGGTCGATGTCCCGAGTTCGAGTCCGGCCTCTGCAACCTCTGGCAATTTCGGGAAGAGAAGGGCCCTGTGATGTCTTATGCTCATGTCGATTGTGGCATGTAAAAGATCCTAGGAATTTCCGATTGGATTTACCTAGGAAAATTCTTTCTCTCTCCTTCTGGGGCTAACTCTGGATTACATTTCGCGCAATGCAGGACGAAATTGGATCAGGCAGGATTGAACGAATTCTCATTATTATTGCATTTGGTGCAGACAGGATTGGACGAAATCCCATCATTATGAAATCGGTGCACGGCAGGATTGAATGAATTCTCATTAATATTACATTTGTTGCAAGGTTGGATTGGACGAAATCCCGTCATTATGTAATCGGTGCAAAGCAGGATTGAATGAATTCCCAATAATATATTTCTTGCAAGGCTGGATTGGACGAAATCCCATCATTATTAAATTGAATGCAGGATTGAACGAATTCCCATTATTATTACATTTGGTGCAAGGAATGATTGGATAAAATCCCATCATTATTACATTGATGCAAGGCAGGATTTCACGAAATCGCATCATTATTACGTTAATCCAATGGCAGGATTTGGCGAAGCTTCGTCGTTATCAGAGAAGGTTTTGAGGAAATATTCAGATGAACAAATCCATTCATTTGCTAACAGCCGGTGAAATATTTCAAACTTTGTGAATGAAGTCTGGGCGAGAAAATTATGAAAAGAAGGATAATAATCTAACTAAAGATAATTTTTCGGAAATAACGATTGCTTTAGAGAACGAAAAAGAACAAACAAAAGCGATAACTTATCGGAAATAACTTTTGTTTTAGAGAATGGGAAAAAAAAAAAACTACTACTTCAAAGTGCTCTTCTACGTTGGTGGCTTTCTTTATTTCCAGGCCTTTTTTCAGTTTTTATTGGGTTTTGGTTCTATTTGTTTTCCTTTCTCCTTTTTATGGCTTCCTTCGGGTTTTGTAGTTGTTGTCACTGGAGCCAACGGATGCACCTGCAGTTTCGTTCTCCCGAGTTTTTTCAACTGCAGACAAACAAAACACACACAAACAAAATGGCGGTTTCCTGTCTGAACTCGAACGACCACTGATGTATCGATAAACCGTTCTGTTCGTTTATTCGCTTGAAAGACTGTTTCCTCTTGTCGGGCACGACGACTATTAAATAATGGTTCGACTCGGGTAATTAGTTGGTTACGCGACCCCCGGGTTGTTCTATACAGGAAGCACGGCGGCTGCGCGCGCTCATAAGTAACAGAATAATGTCGCTGGCAAGCTGTAAGGTACTAACAGCAGTAGACAAACACGTCCACGCCCAAAAATACGAAACAAAATTGTCACCTTTTATTTTTTTTTCTTGTTAAAAGGTTCAAACAAAATCCGGGAAGCTGAAAGAAAGTGAAAATGAAGTTTTCAGGGAAAATTTAAAAAAAAATTAAATTCAGCTGAAACCAAGTGATGTTCGTATAGATGAACTGGCTCAATTTCGAACCTTACTAAACGTTTTTAGAAAGTAACAGAAGCCCAGTTAGGGGGGGGAGAAACCCCTTTCCCCCCCCCCCCCCCTTTCCTGTTCCCACCACCATGTGGAATGTCCACCATATAACCATTGCAGATGGTGAGAAGACAAGTAACCAGTGTGAAAGCTGGAATCAACGTTTTTCGAACTGGGTGGGACATAAGCATGCAACGATACTTATTTTAATTACAATAATGCAGTGTGAACTTGCTTCTGACGAAACAAAATTAGCTCAAGTAACCAAGCAAGTTGAGAATTTTCCGAATGCAGTGGCACAAAATATTCGGCAACGAGCATGGTGATTTTTTTTTGGGGTGGGGGGATGAAATTTTGAGATTCTGGTGAAATAAAAAAAAAATATATAATGGAGTGTTGTGTACAATCATTTTACTGCCTTTTGAATTAAATACATTATATTTTAGAACAATTTGGTGATACGAAATCATCTTCTTTTCTTATTTCTGAATTTTATCAGGGGATTTTTTTCAGGGGAATTTTTTTCCAGGGCTCTTTTTTTTACTGGGACCGTTTTACCAGGGATTTTTTCTCCTGGGATTATTTTCCGGGGATCTTTTTTCTAGGGGACCATTCTTTCAGGAGATCTTTTGTCCGGAGACTATTTTACCGCGATTTTTTTTCCGCCCATAATCGGTTTTTTTCTTTTTCCCAGCCTTCGCGATTTCAATTTCCGAACGGCTGCTACATACGGGAAAGTTCGGCTTCATATCTTGCGTCATTTTACCGTTTAGTGTGGTTTTTATGATATGGCTGCCAATGCAACCGGAAATCGCCCTAAACTGTACGGCGGACCAAAAAGCGCCTTCCCTCAGCCTAAAACTATACCTTATACAACAAGTTAAAAATTGTTATTAAGCGACCAGTTATCAACCAGTCTAGCACGTTGGACAGTAATTAGATTGTGTGTTGAATGGCGTGCTACGTCGCTTTGACCTTAAGGCTAGACCTTGTTCCTCCCTCTCCGGCCTCCTCTCCGTGCTTGGGAGTGCATTATATCGCAAGAGAGTGTGAGAGTGTTGGTCTCGAGTCGAGTTGATGATTGCCATCATCGATGGAGATGTCACGAACTCGAGTTGTGTGAAGGGCTGTTGTTGGCCTGTCAGTCCGTGAGCATGTGGCTTGCTTGGCCTTTGGGGATTCAAGTGGTAACGAGCAGACATAAGCCTTTGAAGACAAGATTCCCTCCTAAGCACTTGCTCCACCGCTCAAGAGAGATCACACACTCTCTCTTTCTTGACGAAAATTTAAAGATGGATTCCGGACTATGCAGCCAGCTTGTGTATCAAAGTGGCTTTTCTAAATATTGACGTGGGTTTTGGCCCAGTGACTCAAAAACTTGTTTACCCCGGTGACTCGGAAATGGATTGCTTCGGGACCCGGTAATTTGTTGACCCGGTGTCCCTCTGACCCAAAAATTGACTGACCCCAAATATTGGTTGAGGCGGTGACCTGGAACTTGATTGACCGTATGACCTCAGTCACCCGAAAGTTGGTTGATCGTATAACCCCAAGTTGAGTTGACCGGGTGACCCGAGAATTGGTTGATCAGCTGGTGACCCGAAAATTAATCGACCGGGTGTACCGGCCCTATTCGGTGAAACAAACTACTGCATGTTTTGGCGAAATATCCATAAACTATCCAGAACAGCGGTGAGCACAATTCTATTTGGGCGTTGAACATAATTGGTTGTAATTATTAAATTTGTATCGAGCGAACGGCATGACAAGTCAAGTGAATTCCATTTCTAGCTAATATCCTATGAGAAGCAATTCCGTTCAGATTAATTAAAATGCATAAGTCAATTCAAATCAAACCACGTCATTGCCATTGACCAACACAATTCAAGTCACTGCCACATTTTTAAAATTTAATACTGCAAATCCATGTCAGTCGATTCCCTTTTGGTTTACACTCTGACACATCAGTCCACTTCTTATTAAATCCCAAAATCAGTCCACTTCCGCTTGTTAAGCCAATCTTGATACCATTCAATTCCCAACCTCTTCAGTAAATAGTTTGACCAGTTTCCAGGGTTTGCACAAGGTTCTTGAAAGTGTTTGATTTTGTGAAGAATTAAATTTTTTTTTCGTCGTAATAACGTCCTAGCCTTGAGCTAGATGCAGATAAACTGTCAATTTGTTTTAAGTAACTTGCATATTTGTTTACTAGGCTATTAAAACGAATCTAACGAAAAAAGCTGAGGAAAAAAAAGCCAAAGGAATAAAACGTACCTGGTGAAACTGACCTAACCTAATCTATAACAACAACTCAGAAAAGAAAAATCACAAAACAAGTTTTTTGTTTGGCCTTTGTTCCCTCGCAGCTTTTTTCCCAGCGGTTTGTTTCCATCGGTTTTTTATCGATTTTTTCATCACGCGCGTGAATAACCATGAACAGTTTTTTTGTTTAGTGAGATGATGTTAGCACGTTTGTTGATTAATAAAGGTACTTGAAAAATTCCATTAGTTTTGGAAAATCTTTGAAAGTGCTTGAATTTTGTGTGTGTGTGATCTAGTGCGAATCCTGAATTCCATCCAAATCAACTAAATTCTGTAAAACCTTTGGGTAAAATCTCATCTGGCAAATTTAGGAAATTGACCAGAATTTAAACGATTACTAAAACGATGGTAAAATAAAAACAAACATTTGCAGCTTCCTGTTATGTTTGCATTTTTTTTTCTCATTAAAACGACTGGGTATTTCGGCTGAAACGTCATGTTTGACTGATGTTTTGATACTTTTTGTTGTTCTTGTAGATCCGACTGCTTTAGTGACTCTTAGGGCGCGTTTACGCAACGGCTCGTTTTTGTATTCTCGCAGCTAGAAAATTTAATCGCGATGGCAGCTGTCTCATTGCCGTGGTAAAAACTTAACCTGGATTAGCCAGATCCGACATCGTTTGAGTAAATGCTTGCAGTCTTATAATCTGTGACAATAAAATAAAGAATTCCAACGTACGAAACGATTTTTCCAGTCGCTTCTGAACTCGCATAATCTTCGTTGCGAGCCGGCAGAGCTAAAACCACCGCCATGTTGGAATTCAGATGATTTCTAGCTTCTGGCTGCGAGAAGGCCTGAAGGCGAGTCGGTGCTTAAATGCGCCCTTAGGCTGCGCTGCTGAAGCTTTTTATTTTTATTAACCTACGTGGAGGGATTGGGTTTTTTTTCCCCTTTTTTTTTCTCCCTAACCCGTTAGACGTGTGACGTACCCCAAAATTGCCTAGCATCTAATCGATCATTCAGCAGCTTGGCTTATAAAAACCCAAACTACAATCCTGTTCTGTCAGCTCATTACGGAAGACGTGGGCCGCCAGAGCAAAATGAACGAAAGAAGTTGATGTCGTTTGTTGCAGCGAAGGAACGAGACATGAGAGCGCGGACGTGTTAGCGGGCAGGGACGGCAGCTGTAGACTAAAACCATCTCACGCTAGCTTCCCTGCAGGTCGGCGCAGCCATTAAAATTTAATTAGCCGTTAATGAGAGTAATTGTCTCCCGGTGAGAGAGAGGGGAAGGAATTATCGCTGCTCGCCGACTAATCGCGTTGTCGCATGTGTGGATCAACTTGATTGGAACACTGGATTCCAGGCAAGTGGCAAACACTAGTGAAGAGACATGACACGTGGCGCCCGAACAGAATTTTTTTTTCTCGATTTTATCGTGGGAAATGTTTACAAAGTAAGGTTGAGTGATTTTACGATATTAGATATTGCATGTCATTGGTTGCTGTCCTGTGGTGCGACTGGTGAAAATGTTCGGAGGGTCTGGGGGATTGATGTTGGCTCCCCCAGCTGAACCTGGAATCTAAAGCATTGTACGGTAGATTGCTGCCGTATCTGTCTTCTGGCGCATACGTTTTTCACATATTCTGTAGGAATTCTGTAGGATACGTTTTGGGGTTCTTAGGTTGAGGAGGGGTGCCTGCTGGGTAACACCCCTTCCCCCCCCCATGCCAATGTTTCTGTCATGTGTGTCGTCAGTTTTACTTAAACAAAAAACTTTGTTTCATTTGCGTATACGTGTGCATACGGCAGAACGTATTTTAAATTGTTTACTTCCATACGTATGCATATATATATCGTTTTACCTTATGACGTGATTCTCTCGACCATTTAAATCGTATAATTAAAAATTAAATTCTACCGGTGTCTAAAATATAACCAGCATCTTACATATTTCAAGCCCTCGTGGGGCCCCGAGGGTAGTGTTGCAGTTACCAACGCCTCTGCTAATGCTTTGCGTGGGAAGTAGCATGGAGGCTAAGCAATAAGAGCCATTAATAGCTACAACTACCACCAGGGCCCCAAGTAGGCTTGGAAGAGGTAAGATGTAAACTATAAACCCATAAAGAGGGACTGTCGAAAAAAATTTTTCGCACCGTGTTGTGAAACCTTGGAACTCACTCCCTGCAGATGTTGCCAAAGCACCAACACTTGCTGCTTTTAAGCATAAGTTGAAAGGCATTGATTTTAATAAACACATGAAATATCTGTGTTGATATGGTAATGGCCTTGGCCTGCTTTTTTTTTAAAAATAAGTATAGTTGTTATGCATTAATAATTGTTAAGGCAGGGTATCAGTGGATATTAACAATCCCTTCCTTAACCTATTGTGTTATAAGCACAATAAATGACCCATACATTCATTCATTCAACTAATCTAGCTAATCTAATCTAATCATAACCTTCTTACATCTATATACAAATGGATTTATACCACGCGCCATGGCTGTTTTCTGTGACGTGCATATCACGTGACTGGGCTAGTCCAATCAGACGGCCAAACAGCCGTTGTTCTCGTTCGTCATTGGCTAATTCATGGTGACGTCACGTCAAACAGCCATTGCGCATGGTTTAGTGACGAGTGAAGATCACATCGACATCATGACTCTTTAAAATTACTCATAAAAGGGATTCATGGATTCATTTTTTGTAGTAGGTGAATTTTCCACGCTAGCGCTCCATCATAGACTAAAGCCCTATTCAGACTGGCTGCTGGCGACTGATGGCGACGCACTATGGTGTAAAAAAGACTTCAGTATTGGTACTTAAACGCAACACCAATCATACGATTGCAGCAGTTTTGATCTTGTAGGCACTATAGTTACGCATCGCTTTCCACGAAATTGTCTTCTGTCTGGAGAGGACTGGAGACAGAGCTATCAATACTGTCCAGAACTACTCATTCCCAAAACGCTTCCCAAGCTCCTGAATGTGTGCAAGTTATGTTATATATATATATTTTAAGTCTGTGTTATATTTCTTACTGAACGGTATTTGGAATTTCATTTCTTTGTGTGTCGATTCATGGACAGCTGCGTCCGTTCTTTTTTTTTTTTTGTAAAGTTGAAACAATTTCGTTCGTGACCTGCTTTACGCTTGCAGGTAAAAAAAAAAAAAAAATCAGCTATCAAGAATGATTGTTTGTGTTATGTACGTAACGTTTCATTTAAAAAGTCGTTCGTAGTTTTTCCATCGTTTTGAAAAAGAAAAAGAAAATATTAACCGCCGCTATTGCGATGGAATTGCTTCGCATTAATTAAGCTTCAAACCACGTGCATTCTTACTCCAATTAAAGTTTGGAAAAAAGTTAATGTTTAAATTAGTGAATAGCAAGTTAAACAGCTGCTGAGCAAGTTGTTTTTGCACATTTAAATTGCAAATTAGCTTTAGTGGCGTGGTAATAAATTAAGCTGAATGATTGCTGGTCGATTTTTTTTCTTGGTTGTCAAGAACAACCGTGAACCGGACGCGTTCACATTTCAAATTCTTGTGTCAGTTACGTAACTGGTTCCCAACGCATGACTTCTGTTTAGGCAGCCATTTTTTTTTTCTTGATGAGTCACGTGTGGTATAGTTTACCGACTTATGTTATTATTGTCCTGTTGTGTGACGTATTAACATTTTAAATTCATGTTTCTGTGACGTCATTGGTTCCTAGTGCATTCATTACATGTTTGAAGCCATAATTTTATTTTCTTGATGAGTCACGTATGGTACAGACTTGTTTTATTATTGTCCTGTTGTGTGACGTATGCATGACGTATTCATGACTTCCATGTTTGAAGCCGCGTACGTATATTCATTTTCTTGATGAATCACACACGATATATAGTTTAACGACTTGTCGTGTTATTACTTTTTAAAGACGTCTTCTCTCTTCTGGAAGCGGATTATAGGTCGACACCAATAAAATAAGCATTCTGAACACTCAAATAACCAGAACGCTATATTTCAACCCTCACATGGGGGCCGTCGTCAGGCATAAAAGAACAACAACAGATTTAAAAAGATTACAAAATAAGTAAAAAAGATAGAAAGGCCAAATGCCTACTCACCAACACCAGCCATTTTGCCGGA
>JAHWFP010113074.1:16371-32731 GCA_023313725.1 Lithobius niger
GTTGTTTTTCTTTTATGCCTGATGACGGCCCCCATGTGAGGGTTGAAATATAGCGTTAATGTTATATGAGTGTTCAGAATGCCTTTTTTATTGGTGTCGACCTATATCCGCTTCCAGAATTCAATTTTCCAAGCATTCAACCGACTACCCCTCTATCGTCTTCTCTCTCTTTTTTTTTTTAATATGTCACTTGTTATTTTGTCAGGTTTTCTTACTTTTTAAAGCTTTTCCCTTTTCTTTTCTCTGTAATATGTGGAGCAGTGACAACATGGATCACTGCACTGTGATTGAGCTTGGCGCTAATGACCTAGCTGTCGACGCGCCATTAAACCTCAATCCCACCTCCCCCTTTTCGGTATGATTTTTTTTTATCTGTGGTATTTTGACTCCTATTTGTTTTTAAGAACTGGCACTTTTGGTTTCTGATTTTTTTTTAACGAAAATTGTTGTGTATAAAAAATTCTACTTGTTCTACCGACTTGATCCTTGTTCGTCATGTTTCTTTGGTTAGCGGTGGCACGATGCTAAAATTGTTTACCCCAATAATGTTTTAAAAAAACTATCTCGATAACCGATACTAACACATTAAAAACACGACGGCTCACGGCCTCTCCGATACGATCGTAACGATCATGTGGTTTTGGTTTTGTAGTGTCGTGCATTACGCATTAGGTTTGCGATGGGAAACCCAGCCGAGTTCAAATATTGCATATAGATATGAATTCTGCAATCGAATTAACGAAATGATAACAATAATCGAGAATTCGATCCGTCTGAAAAAAGTAAGGTGTATAATGGACGAAAGTTTTTATCGCGATATTATCGTTAATTGAAAATGTGAAATGTTGGTTAGCTGATATTGGTGTAAGTTGCCGATAATCGTCCGACCCTTTCGCATGGTTGTGTGTGTCCCCTCCCCCCTCCCGGTGTCCCCTTTTTTTTATTGCAAACTATACAGTATGTATTTTAGACTAGCTCCAAGTATTTATTACGAAGCGGGACATTGTAATTTAGTTGCCGATTTTTTTCGACCATGATTTGAGCTTGTAATTGGTGGCTACAACTCAAAAGAAGGGGCGTGTCCACCTGTCGACCATTTCTAATCGAATTTAGTATCGATGCCCGAGACGTGCCGCAGTGGTCCGTGCCTCGGAGCGCTTTCTGTTGATGTTGCATTAATGAGTTTATTCCAGCTTGGGAAAACCATCATGAAATATTTATTACGACGTAATAAGTGGGACTCGCAGCTTGCCACGATTGTTTACTCATCGTGAATATTAATTAGCCGGGTTGATGACGATGGTTGAGTCGTCACATCTAAATGCAGCCATCACTGTTAGGATGTTTTGGAATACGGTGGTTTGTCTAAATGAAGCTCTCGCGGCTGTATTTAAATTTACTGCAATTTTCATGTTTGTGTTGGTTGGTTGTTTTTTTTTTAAATTATGATATGTTGATGTCCAACATGCTTGTTCCTTTTCAAGCAGACATGCGAAATTAAAAAATGGGGTTTTATTTAATCGGAGGTTTAATTGGCGCGAAGCTCCGCTATGATGACACTCCAATGTTATCTTAGCCCGCGTATCACGCGATAACCACAAGGTCATCCAAACCAAACTTTGCATGCAGTAGCACTGGAGTCCGGACAAGGTTTATCAAAAGAAAAAAACGGAATCGAACCCGAGTTGAGGAACCATCAGGGTGACAAAATAGACCAATAGCAACAGCCAAAATCAAAACAACAACGAGACGCGAAGCCGTTTCTAATTGTTTAAGGCATCCGATTGTTAAAAGATTGATAGTTGATGATAAACGGGCGGCGTTAGGCGGTAATAAACCAAATTCAAGCTATTTCCACTTTTCGTCGACCGATTTGGACGTTTGAATACACCATTTTCACCAGCTTTCCAATGGCCCAAACCCCAAGCAGCTGTCTCGTATTGTTTAGAAAGTACAAGGCAAATCCGATCCGATCCGATCCGATTGACAGCCAAACAGCAAAGAAAGCGCAGCCCTCTCCATTACGTCGACAGTGGAACTGATGATGGCCCTATTGTGCGCACGGCGTATCCTGTAAGTAGTTTATGAGCGGTTACGTCTTCCTGGAGGGGGCGACATTATAGTCGATGGCCGCCATTGTTTTTGCAACCAACTTGGATATCAACAAGGCACTCTGCTACCAAAAACGTACAATCGATTATCTGTGTTCGTTCCGCTGCGAATTCAAGATAGGCCGCGGACAGTATAGTTTAATTTGAAAGAATAATGGCATCATAAAATTAATAAACTTTCATTATTTAACAAGATAAAAACCAGAATGGTTTCAACAAGCTAAAAACCAGAGTGGTTTCAACAAGCTGAAAACCAGAATGGTTTCAACAAGCTAAAAAGCAGAAACTATCTGATTGTTTGGGGCTCCATTTTACTGAATGTTAGACACCCATGTTTAGGCCTATTAATGGCATATGATCACTTACAATCAAGCTGTTGTCACCCATAGAGTTCTCTAGGCAGACTGTGTCTCCCTTGTTTGGGCGTATAGAAAATACGATGAGGATGAGAGCATCTAGGCACCTTGATGGTGGTAAAGTGGTAAATTAACAAGCTCAAAACCGTAGGGTTTTTTTTTTGGAAACATTCTTTACTTTTCGTACTCTTTTGGAAACATCCTTATTTTCCTACTTTTTTGGAAGCATTTCTTCTTTTCCTACATTTTGGAAACATTCCATACTTTCCTACTTTTTTTGGAAACCAGTCCTTATTTTCCTATTTTTTTTGAAAACATTCCTTATTTTTCGTACTTTTTTGGAAACATTCCTTTTCCAATACTTTTTTGGAAACATTCCTTATTTTCCTTCTTTTTGGGAAACATTCCTTCTTTCCTACTTTTTTAGAACCATTCGTTTTCCTACTTTTTTAGAAACATTCATTGTTTTTCTACTTTATGCATGCATTTCTTACTTTCCTACTTTTTTTTAGGAACGTTTCTTGGAACATTCCTATTTTTTTGGAAACATTCCCTATTTTCGTTTTCGGACTAATACAGTTCTGTACTTTTTTTTCCAAGTGCTCTTTTCTATGTTCAAGCTTAAAAAAATTGAGATAGGTCCTGCATGCAGTTCATTAGTTTTTTTTTTTAATATTTAAGAATTTATCATCGTCAGACTTTGTTTCGACCTAAATTTTTGTGAAAAACTGGTTCATTACTTATCTAATTTGTTTCAAATAACACCAAACTAGCATCGAAATTTCCACGGTACGTTAAACAATTTTGTATTTGTATGATCGTCCAATTTTATTCAAAAGGTCAGGAATTTAGTTTTAATGCCCTATTTTAGTTACATGCTACCAAAAAAAATCCTTATTGCAACCTAAAATTCGTATGATTCATCACGGATTTTTATTATTGTAACGTCACGTAGCTTTCGGACGATTATTATTTTTGTTGTTTTGCTTGAAAACGTTGATGTTCGGGAGAAGCGAAACGTCGCATTTTGTTGTGTTTGAATTGTAGCACTTTTCGACTTTTATCGAACTGGGGTTACGTTTTTAGCACATGGAGCTGAACTGGGTGTAACCATTGGCGGTTTCTCTCTTTTGTTTAGTGGCGCCTGGTGGGAAGTTATCTTGAAGTATGTTTGTTGACATGAATTAAAATTGCTTCTAAATTAACTGATTAGATCTGCTCCTGTTGCTAATAGCGTTTTATATCCCTTTCATAAAATGATCGTTCTTGTTTGAGAGCCGCTGGACTTGACACTGATGCCTGTATTGCTAAGTAATGCTTTTTTTGTTGCTTCGGGCTTTTGCGGCTGGTTTAACCGGTTGCACTGTCGCCATATCTGACTGAACGGATCGGGGAAACTTAGTTAGCACTCCTCGAAATCAGAGGCTGATTTTAGAACACAACTTGTCACGGATATTAAATTAGTGGCCCTTCGTCAAAATTAAGCTCGAAAAATGTTATTACGACACTGTACCATTGGAAAAATCTTCAAAATCTTAACTAAAGTATGACCCTCCAAAATTCTCAATATTCTACATGAAGTATATTCTCAATTTCATTTGTTGCTCTTCTTTTTTGCTATTTGCTTTTTGCTATCAATTGATATTTAATTAATATTAAATGACCAATTGGAAAAATAGGCCTAGGCCCGATTGTCTACCATTCAGTAGAATGGAGCCCCAAACAAGCAGAAGTTTCTGCTATTTTGCTTGCTGAAACCGTATTCGTTTCGCCCTTGTCTTTTTGCTATGTTGTGAACAGGGCCTAAACTTGGAGAAATTGGCCGAAAATTAACTCGTATTTTTATACGCCGTTGTGGGTGCTCTTTGCCAGTCAGGAGTCAGGAGATTCATTTTGCCACAAATGAATTTCACAAATTCACAGAACCATTCGTCATTCCTTTACTATAAAATTTTTCCAAAGTTTGTCAACCGGGAGTTATTTTGTTGAATACTGAGGATTAATATCCAACACACGTATTTCAGTTGGCGTGTTTAGACATTGGAAAGTTAAAAGTGACGTGTCATTATGACTGCCACAGCTTCTGCACGGCTGACACCACGTAACCCCCTCTGTTCCCATGGCAACGTTTGCCTTCTCTGGGGGGTGACGTCAAAATTTCTTTTCCAAGACCGTTAGGCGGTAACCATGGTGCACCACAAGGTGTAAATTTTGAAAAATCTGAATCAGAAATTAATTTCTTTCGTTTTGAGTGAGTGATGGGTGTGTTAACAACAGTGTGTTTGTGCTACAACAATGCAAAAATCATGAAAGCCAAGAGAGACATCCGGGCTGATGTATGATATGAACTTATGTCATTTTTGACGAGTAGACATTAGTCGGCTGCCTAAGAAGTAAGGTAATTTACACGACAGAAAGCCAAATGGGCACCGTTAATAATAAATATATAGATACCAACGTTGGCAAACGAAGCAAGACGCTCATTCGCCTTGTTTGATAAGTAACAAATTGTTGTTTCGAGTCTTTTATCGTTTTTAAGTCTTATAAGAAACACATTTAAAAATGTCGTAAACAAGACATGAAAAAATATAAACACCAAAATAATCACTCATAGTTTTTTGAGAGCGTTACGAAGGAACGTGATTGTGGGTTTGCTAATTAGGGAAGCCCAACGGATCTGAATATCCGTTTTTTTTATTGGTACTCCCTTATACATGGGCTCGGCAATAAAGTTATTTTCTTTTTTCAAATTCATTTGCTACTGATAGGATAATATTGAATTAGGAGCAGCTGAAGAAAGAGGGTTGTTGTTGGGCATGGCGTATAATGCGTAGAAATGGGCCATTACTTGTCAAATTAATTTACGGCGTCGTGAGTAAATAAAGCTAACCATCTCCCTGAAGGTGTAAATTCTTGCACTACTCTCGTTTTCAGCTTAATGCGCCAGGGGGCATTAAAACAAAAAGCGCTATCCATTATCGTTTAATTTATTCAAGACGTGTTTACGACTCTGAACACATTGTAATGGCCCACGTTTACTCGTATTAACGAAGAACAAAAGGTTGTAAAAAAAAAGAGCTGACGTGGAAGTATTTCGACGAAAAGAGGTATTTTGGAAGGTTCGGCATTCTCCTGTAGTTGAAGTGCTACTTAAACGAACAATTTGTAGATTTGTAGCATTGACCTACTGTCATGGCTTGACGGGGGTTAGGTGTAGGGATCGGCTGATATGACTTTTTACCGATACGATACCGATGAAAGGTAAACCGATCCGATACGATGCCGATGTCGATACCGATAATAATAATACAAAATCGCGACTAAAAGTTTAAACTACATACAAAAAATGCAACTTAGGTTTCTGGTTTTGTTTGGGTTCCAACTGTTGAGATTATCCAAAAAGTTCGTGCAGCAATAACAGCATTTTTACTCGTATTCCTACATATATGGCTTCAGTATATTCATCTTCTCAGTTAGATTTTAGTTGGTTGTTGTAAAACTTAAGAGCATGGAACTGTCACGTGCTACATTTTCATTACAAACTGAGCAAATGGCTTTGCTTTTCTCACTTGGTTATTGCTTTTGCCACGCTTGGTGTCAGTTTTTCAGGGAAGACAGTTGTGTTTCTTGGAATAACAAATATCTGTATCAGAAGCCTTATATTGGTCCGATACAATATGACAAAAATACCGATAAATACAGATTATACCGTTATCAATTTCGGACTATCCCTAGTTAGGTGTAGGGTTTAGCTTTGGAACAGAGCTAAACTCTACGTGAGTTTTTCCCTGTTAAGTGGACACTAAATGGTAAAATCCACTTAGGGATAAACCTTCCGAACAAGATAGCACGTGCATGTATGCATTTTTCTTGATACTGCTTGTGACTATACTTTTGTTCAAGAAAGAATGTTTCCCTTCTATGGGCATTTCACTGTTCTAAGTAGAAATAAATGTGTTATTGGTTACTTGTTTCTGTACTATTCTTCGTTCGTTACAAGTTAAAGAGGATTCACTTTGTAACGTAGGATGGTTCGAATAGAGGCGAGCAATCCATAATATATGTATTTCTGTTAGAACAGTGAAATGTCCACATAAGGAAAACATTCTTTCTTGAACAAAATTATGAGAGGCGTAATGGCACAGCCACCTACAGTAAAGACCGGATCAGATCAAGACAAATTAGTTGCGTAAAATCAACCATTGACATAGAAGGAAGCGCAAGTTTGCTAGGTGCTGCCATCTCTACCCGAAGCGGCGAAATTTCGAACTAACCAGTGAGTGTTCCAAATTCTGTCAACCGATGACGCCACTTGGCAAACTTGTCGCGTCGGTATTTGTCGCCCCTTCTGGCGGATCATTGTGGAAGTCAAAGCTGGTCCGGCCTTTACTGTCGGTGGCTGTGGTGATGGTCGATGTGCCATTAAGCCTATATCCCACTCCCAATTCCTTGTGACGTACAGTCTCATGGCTTGATGAGACTTAACGTCTCAAGGAACTTAAAACTTATGGGTTCGATGGAAAACTTTTAGCGTGGATCAAGGCATTTTTATCTGGACGCACCCAACGGGTTATTCTTGGGACAACTAGCTCGGCTGAAGTTAACGTTATCAGTAGAGTCCCTCAAGGCTCCGTGTTGGGACCGTCTCTGTTCGTCCTCTTCCTGAATGATTTATACTGTAACTCTGAATCTGTTGAGCAGGTAAAATTCGCGGACAACCTCAAGCTGCATTCTGTTACCCTAAGTAGTTTAAATAATGACCTAATCCAAGCCGAAATCAACTATGTTTCTCAGTGGGCAAAGGACTGGCAACTTCCAATCTCCGAAGCCAAGTCTAAATGTTTCCATATTGGTAACCTAAATCTGGGCTACATTTATGTTATAGAGGGCATCAGCATGCCAGGTGTGAATTTGGTAAAAGATCTGGGTGTCGGGTTCGATTCAAGCTTAAAATCATCGACTCATTGTGCAAATATTACAGCGAATGCAGGTCGTCGTCTGGGGTTGATTCAGCGGATATTTACGTCGGGCGGCACTGAAACAAAACTGCGTGCTTTTAAAGTTTATGTTAGACCTCTTTTGGAGTATGCGAGCCCGGTTTGGTCTCCACACCTTCTGTGGGATATTGACCATCTGGAGTCGGTTCAGCGCAGGTTTACAAAGTCACAAACTGGAATGAAACATTTGCCGTATTATTTACGGCTCAAAGCACTGGGTATTGAATCACTGGAGTTGCGCCGCTTAAAGGCCGATCTTTTACTGGCTTTCAAGATACTGCGTGGTCTGCTTTCGGTCGATCTTCCTTTATTTGAGCTCAGCACTGTAAATTGGACGAGAGGTCATAGCCTAAAACTGAGCGTACCTAAGACACGATTGACTTGCCGCAGAAATTTCTTTGCCGTAAGGGTGGTCCCCGTCTGGAATTCACTGGAGGAGCACATGGTTATGGCGCCAACGGTACTTGCATTCAAGCGCTATCTAATGAATATAGATCTGACTCGCTTCCTCAAGAGGCCCCAATTTTGTGGCAGCCATTGATATTATTTTTCTTCGCACTGGACATGCAGTCACTGCATCAATCTATCTTTCTAATTTTTACTGCATCAACTTTTTATTGACAATTGACTTAATCTGGTCAGGCTCTTTATCTTTTGTAGGCTAACAGTTAGTGGCTATTCAGCCCTTGTTAGTCCTGTTGCTCTTGCAACGAATATTTATTTATTATTTGATTCCCTTCCTGAGCGTACATGTATGCAGAAAGCTCTTGACGTCCTATCCACGTACCCCTATTCCCAAATGTTTTCAGAGATCCTTGGATTGTTTTGGGATTTTCGTAGAATCCATGTCAACAAAAGAATTTAATATACAAAATAGTCTAGCATCAGGAATAATTCGTATTGGTTTAGAGTATTATTGATAACACTATACTTAGGATTTTGCTAAATTTGTCTTAAGAAAGAAATTTGAATGTTGCCTCCATTATGTTTCTTATTTTTGCTCAGTTTGTCAACTTTAAATGTACATTGTTGTACAATTGCATTGAAATCTATATTGGGTGACCACCTGGGAATCTGGCTGTTGCAGATATAGGGCCTTAGGGCTTCGGGCAGATGACCAGGAGTGGTTAACGCTCGTTAAACCCTTTAACCCTTTTTTGAAATCTATAAGACGGCGGGGTTATAATGGACAATGCCTCCTGAGAATAGCTCATTAGCAAAACTTATGCAATCCGGGTAAAGAAGCCACCTTGCGGACAGGTGCCGGCTTTGGTATCATCAGTGTTCGACTTTTAATTGAAAGAGGTGATTAATGGATGTGCTTGCACGACATCATTGCGCATTGATATTGTGCGTCTTTTTATTTTATCACTAACCTTCGTGAATGACTGACAGTTGCTTTGTGTTGCCGTCCCACCAATTGTGGTTTAACCCTGCCATCCCGTGGTTAATTTGGGTACCGAACTGTCTGCATCTACGCCCGTTAGTCAGTGCGAAGCTGTGTATCCAAGTCACGCTATTTGAAGTTTTGTTGTAATTCCAGGGTTAAGTTATGCGTATCCGACGCGAATTCGGTTTGTGTGCTTCGTCATTGGCACTACTTTCGCGTGCTCCCTCTCTGTTCCATACAAGTGGATGTCCCTTGAAATTTTCCATCTGGTGTCAAGACACCGCGCGCTATTTTCACTCAGCCGTACGTAAGGTAGGGGGCTAGTCACTTTGCAAGGCTCAAAAAGCAATCACAGGTGACTCTAAGGAATAGCTGATTTAGAGCCGTAAATAAGCTTTGCTACCATGGAAACACTTACGTCATACTAACACGAATTCTGTTAGAGGACGGCTTTGTGCGATAAATTTCACCAATACTTACTCCAAAATGAACAAGAGCGATGTAATCTGTGTGTGCTTATTCGGTGCTCAGTCATCCATTTGTTAGTCCTTTTGCGTTGCCTTGTGTTGCCGATACATTTTCTCTTTCTGTAAGTTTCTTTTTTTTTTTCTTTCAAACTCGTAAAAATGCTTTATCCATCCAAATTCAAGAGACAAGTCCAGAAAGAGTCCATTTGCTTTACAGCAAGAAGCACGTTTGCTAAACTTGTATTTTTGATGTCCGTGCAGAGAGCCTCTCTGGCCGAGTAAAATTGACTGTGAATCTGCAAAGAGGGCAACGAGTTTGCACTCAAATCGACTCTTTTTTTGAGGTCGATTGGCCTTTGGAGCCCCAATGGAGCCAAGTGCCCGGTACACCCCGGCCACGTACGGCCGTTGAATGGCCCTAAACTTGGCCCATGTTCCCTCCACCGCTCGTTTCGGAACGGCTATGGACTCTTGAACGGGCTCGGCCAGCCTCAATGGGAAGGAGTTTATCTTAGGAATGGGTGCAACTGTTGCTCCCTTTCAACCCCATTTCGATGAAGATTCCTTCCTACCTTTTGCTGAGAAAGGAGGGATGGGCAGGTAAACTAGTGTTGCAGAGTGGATGCCGTTGTTTCACGCTGCCAAGTGTCATACTAAATGAGGAACGGCAGGTTTTCACAGAGAATTTGAGTTAAAGGATTGACACTCTTAACTGTTCTCCCATGTTGATGTAGCCGTAAGTCAGCATGGGCATTAATGTCATTGTAGCCCGTGTTCTTTCATTTTATTCGGGCTGCATTAAAAAAAAAACTAATAAAAATTGACGAAATAATTTAAATTCGTATCTCTATTTATTTACCTTTTTGCGTCGAATTAGTTGTCTTATACCGCAACATTCTTTACCCGGACTGAGAGATTTGGTTTGTGACGATCTTGAACGTTTTGGACAGCCTACCCTCTAATATATGCAAACAAATGCTGGAATTCAGCACTTTCTGCATTACTCCCGAGTTCTGTTTGTTAAATCCTGTCGTCTCTTAACTGATTTTGGAGAATAATTTGTAGAAAATACCAGGATACAGTGACTACTGTATCACTTCTGAGTTCTGTGTTAAAACCATTTGCTATGGGTAGATTTGGGCTTTCTCAAAACTCCACGAAAAATTGCGAAAAGGGAGACCTGGTGTGTCAAGAATAAAGGAAAACTTCCCTTCCCCCGACATCTTATGAATGCTTGAATTGTCGGTTGTTTAACTTCCACATTAGAAGTTGACATTTACAACTATTAAAGAGGATGTGGCAGGTAAAACAGAGATGCATCCGAAAGGAATAAGTCTTGTCGAGAGTCCCGTCTCTCTGGTTGACGCACACAAGCGTGAACTTGGCGGGGCTCGTCGCCAGCATAAAAATGGGTGCATTATGCTAATGGCGGCATGCAGATTTGGCCGGGATTACCACGGAGCACGGTCGATAAAAATTTCTTCCGCTCGGGGGCTTAAGTGTAATTCATTGCCAGGGAAGAAATGTAATACAAAAGCGCCTGGCTCCTCCATCTATTGCTTCCCGTTCTTTCTCTCTATCTCGCTCTAGCTCTCCTACAAGTCCGCAGTTCGGGGAGGAATGTCGTTTGTTCGTTTCGTCGGCACTTGGTGAAAGCCCCGGTGTTGGCGGAGGATTGGGCTCGGCCTTTTTCGTTGGTGCGTTGGGCTATATGGATGGGCTCCATTTCATTCCCTTCTACTCTTTTCCTGTTCTTCTTCCTCGAGCAGGAAGAGAAGAAGAGCTGGTGCGGAATAGGGAATGAGTGGATTCCCGGCCGGGCGAAGAAACGGTGGGCGATTGGCAAACTGCATCGCCCCTTCTTCGCCCAGGATCTGGCTTTGATCCTCCTTTTAATTCCCGAGACAGCTTCAATCCCACATGAATAAATTACCATGCCTCTCTCTCACTCTTCCTACTTCTTCCCTCCGTGTACTCCTTCTTCTAGAGCTTCTTTACGAGTTGGTCGCTTCTTTTCTGTTCCAGCTACCCCAGACGAGGTATGGAACTTGGAAGAATGTAGGCAGATCGTTAGGTGAAACTCAGTTGAATACGGATATGGGTGTGTGTTGGAATATTGATGCGAAACTAAAGTTGGTAGTTCTTGTTTCATAATATTGCGCATGATGAAGGTTTTCTCCTGATATGCTTAAGGATTGGTAGTGATGGAAAAAGCATGGTACATAGTTGGCGTGGTTGATTATTCCATAATCGTAACTTAACCACATACTAAACCATTTTTTTTAAAAGATGTCTTTTGCGACCAGCAAATTATCTACCTACTCTGAACTCTTCCCAGCTGCGGTACAAGTACGCTTTGGACCCACACGCACTCTGAGGACTTTTTTCTTTTTATTCTATTATTTTTACTCCTGGTCTGAGTTTTTTTTGTGTATTTTTATGACGCTTTCGCTTGATTCCTTGTCCATGGGGTAAGCCTTACCAGCACAGCCCATCGTAGGGTCCCTCGTAAGCCAGGATGCGTGTAAACTGAACGCCCTCATCCTGCTACAAATCTTGTCGTACAGTCAAGCCTAACAAAGAGCTGGCAGTATTGGTAAATTCATTCATGGCAAACCAAGGCTTGTATAAGTGGAGTACCTCAATTTTGAACCTTGCTGGATATTTTAGAAGAAATAAATTAAGTAAGGGCAGGAGAAAACCCGAGAATTTGAACCAGGGATGGCCAGGTTCCTGGGATGGCCAGGTTCCTGGTTCAGGGAAAAAAATGACCACAGTGATCCTGTAACTGCTGACGGAGTCTCGTATTTTACGATATTTCTTTGAATAGCATGTTTGGCGGAAACCGCTTTTCAGCTACCTATTATCTTGACTATCAGATATGGTGGAAACTGCTTACCAGGCATGGTGGTTACCAGGCATGGTGAATTCCAATTACGAGGTGTCGATTGCTCTGTCTAGCAGGTGTAGTGGGATCCATGTTCAATTAGCTTGACTAGCTGGTAAGGCGGGATCCACTTTCAGGCTACGGCTCTCAGGTATGGCAGGATCCGCTTTCCGGGTATCGGTTACCTCGACTAGCAGGTGTGGCTATAGATCTACTTTCTAGCCACTAATTAGCTTGACTAGTCGGTTTGGTGAGAGCTGCTTTCATGCTACCGATCACATTGACTAGCAAGTATGGAGCACTCCGCTTTCCGGCTACCGATTACCTTGACTAGAGCTTATGGTAGGGTTCTGCTTTACGGCAAGTGTGCAGTTTATGTTAACATAATAGGCTGAAATATTTCACTGATCATTCACCGTGATGACTGTTGTAGTGCTAACGGTTTGCAGTACTGCACCAATATACGATATGGTAAGCTTGTTGCTGATCATGCTTCATCAGTGCCGGTGAATAAGTCCCTTTTTGGCATCTTTAAATCCCTGTAATATAAAAAAAAACTAACTGCCGCTAAAGCTTAGCTATGGTTTCTTGGGTGTAG
The DNA here is from genome assembly GCA_023313725.1 of Lithobius niger. Lineage (NCBI taxonomy): Eukaryota > Metazoa > Arthropoda > Chilopoda > Lithobiomorpha > Lithobiidae > Lithobius > Lithobius niger. The sequence goes on from JAHWFP010113074.1 coordinate 29,178, forward strand.
CATGTGTGTCGGAAGCAAGATTCTGCTAAAGAAAAACTTATTAGAAATATTACGGTAGCTGTAGTATAATAGTTTTAAATTTGTCCATACCAAAGTGTCTCGCCGCAAGTCAGTTTCCGTTAAACCTATTTTTAAACCATAGTTATTTACTGCCTCTTGATTTGTGTTGGTGACATTTTTTAATGCTTTGTAAAAAATATATATATATGTATATATCATATGGGGATACGATCTCTAATGCTTTTTTTCTAAACGGCGAAGCCGTTTTTTATTCAGTTAATATATCATTATTGCATGATGAAAATCACGCATTGTCTACCGTCGAGTCCTACCTATCATAAGATTCTCAAAAAATAAGTGGATTAGGTTGTGCATGATTTTTGATTAAAAATTTGCATGCGGTTTAATGGAGTTGATGGTAGGGATGGGTCGGTTTCATTTTTTTTTGACTTCGGTTCCGGTTTCGGTTTTTACGCCCACAAGACCGCAGTTTCGGTATCGGTTTTTGCCACCATCCATCCCAACCAGCTAAGCTATTTTTTGTTCTTGTAACAGTAGTAGCTTGTAACTCGCTCCTGCTCTCACTTTCAGCAGCGTCATAGACCATGGGTCTAGCTGTGGCGCCATTTTCCTCTATTTTCTTTTTTAATGACTAGGAGCTTTGCTGTCTTTTATACATAGAAAATGATAGTTATAAAAAAAAAATAGAAAAACAAATCATTTATTTTTTATTTTTCAAACACCGTACGAAAAACCGACACAAAATCCGAATCGGTTTCGGTTTCGGTTTTCAGTAAAAACCGAAAATCCGGTTTCGTTTACCGATCCCTAGTGATGGCATGCTGGCAATCTACTTCAGTAGGCAAACGTTCCGATATTGTATACTGGCATAATTCTAAATTGGCACAACGTATGTACCTTTAATGCAGGTACATTTAGTGCACCATTTTGATTTAAACTATCGCTTGACCTTTTCCATCCACCTTTTTCGGACCTTTCGCAGCATTATCCACCCACGCAAGCCCCCTTTTTATGAACCTCTCCACTCTCATTCCATTCTAGCCTGATGTGGATTCATTCCTGTTTGACGGCCCCATAAACTCCCTTGTTCTGCAACCGCACTCCATAGGCAAGGTTGGCCCCACCGTAGCACCAGCTTGATCTCCCGCTCGCTCGTAACACCATCAATGCTGCTTTCAGGGCAACACCAAGACCAGTCGGTTGTGCCACCTAATTTCCTAAATGGGGGCCTGCACTCCCATTTAGAAGGCGGACTGGCCTAAATGTCCTTGTGTCCGAACGTTTCTCTGCCCCCCTTCCCCCCACCCAAACCAATAATGTCCAGTTGCAGGGGCATTTTTCCCGCTGGGACCAGAGACGTGGAGCCTTTCCAGGGGCCAATTGCGGACTATCATTCAATCATATCTAATTGTAATGAATTTTAATGTCCCGAGTATTGGGGGAGCCGGTGTGTCGTAAAGGCCTCATAAAAACAGCATGAAACTCTTTCAATTAAGCTATAAATCCGCCTCGTATTCCAGCAGGGGCCATAAACACAGGTTTTATTCGAGAGGACCAGCAGTTTATCAGACAAAGACACGTTTGAGAGACAATAAAGGAATAAAAATGGTTGCATTTCATCGGGGATAATGGGCCGGCTCGGGGTCGTAAAGCTAAAACAAAATTTTTACATCCCAAACCCAAACACCGCAGCCGAGGACATAAAACTTTAATATGTTTTTTTTTCTTTCTTTTTTTTTTCCGTTTTTTTTTATCCTCCATTCTTCCTTTCTCCTTTTTTTTTTTAAGGGCTAGGAGTGGGTGAAACCCTTTGGTGAGTCGTTGGAACGAAAAGGGGGGCGATAGGAGATACAAAAAGGGAGAAAAGAGGAAAAGACAACAAAAGACGGAAAATAAAAAAGGAACGGGAGAAAAAAGGCGGAAAGCAAGCCTTTTCTATTGCCACAAGCGAGCAGCGACAACACTTCTTATTTTTTCGGGTTTTTTTTTTCCCGGCGTGTGTGTGCTTGCTTTCATCCCAAAATTGAATAAAAGCAATTTCCAGCGAATGGCTGTTTAGAGGGATCGCGCGGCCAATCTCTGACGAGAATATCAAGTTGGCCAGGGCCCTTGAGGCAAAAACAAACGGCCGCCACTTTGACAATGGTCTTAATAAAAAGGATGACGATGACTAAAGCAATGCAACGCTATATGCGGAACGAGGCAGAAAGAAAAAAAAAGACAATAATAATAAAAAAAAATAGAACGACAACCAAGCACTACCGCATTCGGTCTCTGTGATGACGTGAAAGCACACTGGAGGGCGCTTGCTGTCGTTCCGGAAAGAGATGGGGAGGACGTTTTGTGGCACGGTTTGACGTTTTCAGCATTATCGTATTGTAAATTTAGACAAATGGGCCTAATATCGGTAACAAGCGCGATAAAACAATACTAATACATTTGATCTGCTTTTGAAATAATTTGTAACGAATTTCAGAGGTTTACGTGTTTGTGGGTAACAAAACGTCATGGGTATTTCACGCATTAAAAATACACTCTAAATACAAACAACCTTCACCAATGTCGGTCGCTACTCGCCAAACTGCGAGGAAAATTCAGCAGTTGGTGACTTGGTTTGTAGAGCTACTCGCCAAAATGGCGACTGATTAACAAATACTGATGCTTAAGTTGTCATATCTCGGGAACCGTATTAGCTAGAAACAAGCGGTTTGTGGCGTTGCGTGCAGAATTACAAGGGCTCTCCAACCAAGTGTGCTACAATGTTGCTAGCCACTTTAGTTGATTGTAGGCTTAGATTAATGCAGACAATATTTCGGCATTAAGCAGTAGCACAACTGCTAAACTTGTTTCTACATGGCGAGGAGGTAATGGACAATGGCGAGTGCCACACAATTCACATTCGTGAAGGTTGAATACAAACATATACAACCACATGAAAAGAACTGAAACAGAAACCAACAAACAGGGGCCAAAAAATTCTCCCTTAACAAGGAGTCTGCATGTTTCACAATTTATAAATGTATACAAAAAAACAGACTTAAAATGTATAATAACAAACACTGACGAATAAAAAGAAAAAGCCTGTATAATACACAAAAATTAAACACAAATTCCAAACACAAATTGCGTTCACTTTCTGACTTAACCAGTGAGTAAACACAATTCTTGTTCCCTGGAATTGGAGTTCAAATTATAGTTCGGTTAGTTCGAGTGAACTACAATTCATTTTTTTTTTACTTGTGCACCTTCACAGATGTGAGTTCCATGGGATACAAGCTCTAGTGCTATTTTTCTGAATGACGCATCCGTTTTTTGTTCATCAGTTAATGTTTAAAAGTTCCATGTGGATAGAATGAAACAGCAGAATCCAAACAAACAAAAATTTTAGGAAATATTTAATCTTTGTTTTAACAGAGGTGAGATTATTTGCAGTGGCGCATTGGGGAGGAGGATAACAATTAAAAGTCTGATTTAGGACAATAGGCTTAGTCAGAAAGGAGGAAGCAGGGCGAAACTATCCAAAAAAAAAAAAA
>JAHWFP010113075.1:3427-53398 GCA_023313725.1 Lithobius niger
TTTTACGAAATTAAACACGGTTTCTAACTTTTTTCCATGTTCGACGTATGGTGGTGACTGGTCGGTCGTTGCAGGATGCGTGCCTTAAAGAAATAGCAATCTAAATTCATACTAAATAAATAAAAAACAAAAGAAATTCTCTCCACCCATTGGCTCGAACAGTATCTCAGATGTATGTATGAATGAAAGTTTCATTAAAAGTCTTCATTCAGAACAAAGCTGTCACTCCTTTTCGGAACTAATAAAGTAACTTAAAGCAAAACTTTGCCACAATTTGCCATCCTTTAAAGGCACATAACTCCCTCCGGTATATTTTAACAGCTTCACTCGATACATTACCGGATATAGTTTTATATAAACTGATTTACCTTTCATTTGCCGGTCTAAGGGTACGATGCAGATGTCAGTAGTGGCGCGTGAATGTTATTAGGCTTGTTTTAAACGGCTCGGTCCGAGCGGTATGTAACTCCCGCCACATCGCTGGCAAGCCGCGGCCCTGGAGGAAGGATAATTAATCCTTCGCTCACGTTTGCGACTTGGTCGTACGATGCAGCGGCCCCGAAATTAGTATGACTAGTGTCATAGAGCAATGCGCGCTGCGGTCGTTGGAACTATATTTTAGCGTAGGTGACGCAGAGTAAATCGGCCTGAACGGAGGGGTTTATGTGCCTTTAAACAGTTATGAAATTTTGTTGTTAACACCAAACATATCTCCGATGAAAAGTTTAAAAACTGAAATTCAATGCCAAAACTAAAACGTGAAGAATTCCAGACAGAAAGTTGCGTATCCTGCTTGTCTTCCTGATTACTTTTATTTTGATTTTATATCATTATCTACATTATTAATACGTAAGCGAGCGGATGACCATCATCATCGGCACTATCATCAGAGACAGCGATGATAGGTCGCGATCGGCCACTTCTTTTATCGAAAACATCAGCGCCCCTCCCCCAATCATAATTTGTAAGACAATTTTCCAAAGACAAAATTACTGAACGGCAATTACAGTATGACAAGATTATATACGTATACAGAACCCAACGGCCAGCTGTGGCAGTTCCAGCCCGACTGGAACATGAGAGCCATCTTACCATAATTGGGAACTATATAATCCACAAAACCAAACTACGAGTGGGAAATGGAAAAATGGCTTACTCACGTCATAATATTGTAGTGGTATCATACGACAAAAAACATCCAACAATATGCAGTGAAACCAAGTCTGTACAACATAGTTATCAAGCTTATGCCGTCTGTAATCTGTGGGTGCAGTGGCAGCCCTGAGCACTGTGACTGAGGTTGATGCTAATGATCTCCCTCCCCCCCAAGCTGTCGACACGCCATGAAGCGTCAATCCCTACATGAGTTACCAGCTAGTTAAAAATCGTACTGACTAAATTCGACTTTGAATACTTGAATCATGTTGATTATTTGTTTAATGTTGTTTGTTTTATTTGTTTAATGTTGTTTAATGTTGATATATTTGTTTCATGTTGAATCATGTTGTATATTCGTCGCGTATTTTGTATATTTGAACTTTGTATCCAAGATTGTAGACAAACAAGTACTATTGCTATTTACATAAAAAAAAGTAAAAAATAAATAAATAAATACCGATTTCCTGTTTCAGTACTAAACTCAGTTTTCTTTGCGTTGTTTCTGACTATCACAATAGTTGCCCCCTTTTCCACCTGCGACATGTTGACTAAAAGCTAATTCTAATGTTGAATTATAATTCTAATGTTGAATTATAATTCTAATGCTAATTATAATGCTAATTATAAGTCTTCCCTTCCCCCACAAACTGGAAATAAACTTTTATTTTCCAGTGTATACCTCTGTCATTATTTTGTAAATCTCGTAATTATCCCTAACTTCGACGGTCGTCCCCAAATTACGTTTTAATTAACCAAAAACAAACGCAAAAGTGTACATTTTTTTTGGGCCTGTTACGAAAGATAACGTCAGCATTTTGAAAGGGGAGAAGATAATTGGTTATATCTTTTTTCTTTTTGATGTACGATTCCCGCCAAACTATTATCTCCTCTCCATTAAAGAAGATGACAGTGGAGTTAGCAGTAGCATCAAATTGAGGCATTAGAGACGATTTCTTAGTCGTAACGAAAGTACGTTAATGGAGGAACGGGTTGGGGGGGGGGGGGGAAGGTGTACCAACTGCTTCCATTAAGTTTTCAAGCAAATTATTCAACTTGTCAAGATTTCCTCGTTCCAATATTGAACGTGCTGTCATGCCGGGTAACCCCAGTGTGTAACTATCGTGTCATGGTAGCGCGCATGACATTGTCAGCAAATTGGTTGCGTATTGTGATGAGCTTGTTTTTGTTTAACTTCCCCCCACCCACCCCCCAATCCCTTTCAACTCGATAATAATTGCCTTGTTTGCCAGAACTAATTATACCTCTTAATTTGTCGTCAGAATATAATAGAGCACTGCCAGTCAACTTAAGGAGGAAAGTTAGCGTTTGGGGAGGTTGGGGGGCGAGGGGGTGGGGGGGGGGGGGAGTGGATTTAGTCTTTTTCGTACATCTTCTTCGCCAGTTCGTGATAGCGTGTTTCCGATTAGGCCTAAGTCTTAACTTAATTCGTTCAAAGGGGAGAGGGATTAAAAATGATTGATCAGGCTTGTTTTGGTAACGTCGTTTGCCGAGGTGGAAAGACTTCTTGGGGGGGGGGGGGGGCGCTTACGTGTTTTTCATGGTGTTTTTTTTCTCTCTGCGCCTTTCTCCTCTTCACTCCATTTTTGTTCGTTGTCGTTTCACCCTTCTTAATTGGTTAGAAAAAAAAAATAAACAATGAAAAAAAAATAAATAAATATAAGAAGAATAAGTGGAAATCGTCCTAAAAGAAAAGTAGAACGATTAGAGTTTTTCCATTTTCGTTTAATGAGTAAAAAGCGGCGGCAGACACGCGGGTTTTCCGTAGCTTATGTTTTAAGGAATAGGAGGAAAACGAAGATAAAATGGGAGAGGAAAAAAAATCAGAATTACCTCTTTTGCAATGAACCCGAATCGTGCTTTTTGAATGAGGAAAAAAATTATTCAAGTCAAGAAAAAAAAAATTAAACGAAAAAGGATGGGAAAAAGATAGAACGAAAGGGTATGTGGTTTAAAATTGGAAATTAAAATCTATTACACTTAGTGGCTGGCCTTTTTTTTTTTTTTTTTTTTTTTTGCTGTATTAGGTAATTGCTGTTCTTTGGGGGAAAACTGTGCCAAGTGGTTTGAGGAATAATTGCGTTAAAACACTATTCCTTAAGCGAAAAAAAAAAGAATAAATTTACTGAGAGAGAGTCTTAGATTTGAGCATGCGCTGTGGCCGAAAATACATGATGTGAACTTAAACTGGAAAAAGGGGAGGGAATAAAAAAATCACGTCTGCTTCTCCAAGAATCTGTGTTTCTTTTTCGAATTAACTTCATGAACGCGATGGATTAAAAAAGAAGGAGATTGAAAAAATTTGCGGACTTAAAAAAAATTGTGAAATTAACACGTGAGTAAAAAGTTTTCTTCCTTGGTAGACGGTTTGTCGCTTGAAGCTATGATGGAATGCGGTGAACCCAAAAAGAACAAGAAAATAAGCGTGTACCGTAAATGATTACAACTATAAATTGAAAATGTCAAAAACAGGACTGATGGTCAAATTCGCTCGACGAAACTCCCATTACCGTAAACGTACCAGCTGCAGTTTATTTTATATTTTTATTTTTACGTGAATGGTTTTTATCTCATTGCTTCTAAAGGTTCCACTGATTCCATTGGTGCACTTGAGTGGTTTTCTAAAAGCCATCATGTGCACAAATTGTAGCAAACTGCAACGTTTCAGACGCCAAGCTGGAAGCGTTTTCAAGAAAACAAGTTGAAGCTAATAAAAACTGAAGTCGTTACGTTAGGTAAAAAATACACACAGAAATTCAGTTACGTGCTTATGGCTTAGTTGATCGAGCACACAGCATTATAAAAAAATACAGGCCAAAGAAACTGTAAATTGAGTGCACACGTATCCCTGTTAGTGCGCTATCAGAACTGTGGGGGGAGCAGTAAACATCCTAATGTCGCCACGAAACCGAATTGATGTAAACTCGCTGCCTTGGAAGACGAAAAATGAAATGCGGCATGCGCGCTTGGTTTATGATTAATTCAAGAGAGGGGCCCCGGAAATGCTCATGTCGATTGTAGCCTGTAAAAGATCCTAGATATTTATTAGCCAAACTGTCCCTCTCCCTCCCGAGATAACTTAGTAGTGATGCGATCTCTTTGCTGAGTTACAAAGAGCAACACTCTGACCACAACAATTAGTGATTCAAGAGACATGACGCAACAACACCGTCCCGCTTAATCTCCTTGGACTGATCACCAATAGGATCAACCATGCCGAGTCCCTGTAAGACCTAGTCTTAAGTTACCATTGCGTCACACAAACCTAATCCATTAGTGTAACACTGAGGAATTTCCCCTTTTTGTTAAAACAATGTGAACAATTATTGTAAACTAGCCACGCTGTTGCTACTATGGGAGGACCCTTAATTTGGTACATCACAATCACCTTGGCTACTTAACTATTGTGTGCGCGACGCATCTAGAGTCCTGCGAGCACTTTATGAGTGGCCACATCTTCCTGGCGGGGGCGACTTTAATCGCCGGCCGCCATTGTTTTTGTAACCATCTTGGTTATCAACAAGGCACACTGCTACTAAAAACTTACAATCGATTATCTGTGTTCGTTCTGCGGAGAACTCAAGATAGGCCGCGGACACTATAAGAAGAGGTCCCGGCATTAGGATCCATTTTTGGCCCTATAATTTGAAATTCAGTTGATTCAGAACTCCAAATCTCAACATGAAACAACAGTATCGTGTACAGACCTCCGAAAGGGCAGGAACAACTTTTAAGTTAAAGGGCATACTTAGGGTTTTTATTTTTTGGGAACCTTTTTTTTGTATTATTTGCTCTTCACTTTGTATTTTACCCTTTGCACGTGCCAGGAAATTAACACCTTTTTCAGTGTTAATAGATTCGGGGTATGTTGAATGAATTGGTCTGGAGATGTGAAGCGAGAACCACATCTTCTCTCCTGGTTGGTTTTCAGACAAGGGATGGAAAACAAAACGAGGGTTACAACGTGGATACTAGGGATGACACGATACAAAACATTTTTATCACGGTACAATTTTTAAAATTATTGTGATAATCGATAAAATCTCGATAAAACAAATTTTTAGGCTGGGATAACCATTTTAATTTTGATAATTAAAGAAAGCCTTGGCTATGGCTACAGTGCAACCTTCAAGAATGTGAATTGTGTGGCACTCTCTATTTCGCCAGTAGACAGTTGTGCTGCTACTTAAATATTGTTTGCATTCAACTAACTCTCCAATCAGCTAAAGTGGCTAGCAACATTATTGTACACTTGGTTGGAGAGCCATTGTAATTCGGCACGCGACGCTGCAAACCGCTTGTTTCCAGCCATTACCGTTTCAAAGATATGATAATTTAAGCATTGCGGTTTGCACGATAATTTGATAAATCAAAAAACGTCGACACGATAATCGACGAAAATTTTTATCGAATTATCGATTATCATGCCAACCCTAGTGGATAGGCCGTGCAAAGCTCCTGGATTGCCCAATAGCGTACCCGAACAGTCTTTTAAAACACCAATCACTAAATCAGACTGGTTGCTCACGGCTGCAGGGCGATGCAGGATGGTGTACCAAAGATGTCAAAATCCGTCAATAAACGCCACATTAACTATCTGAGTACAGCAATTTTGACCTTACCGGCACATAGTAACGCATCGCTTCAGAAGAAATGCTCTCTGTCTGGTTGGGGCTTAGGTACACATGGCGGATATATGCGTATAGCCATTCATACCGGTTTAATCCTTACCGTGCGAATGGTATACTGTGGCTGCCATATGCTGACGTGTTTTTGTCTCCAAACATATTTCAGACTTCATCACACCCAACAGATTATTGGCAATGGAGAGGCTTATGTTCAGTCACAAGAACTTATCCAGTCCCTTTAAGATACTTGGAAATTTCCAAAGCTAGTTGTTGACAGTGTATAGTGTAGCAAACCTAGCAGCGTTCTGCGTTTGTATCTACACTGCACACTAAAATGCTCAAGCAATGGAGGCGATACGAAATTAAAATCGGTGACATTTGATTGCAGTAAATCACATTTAGGAATGTTGAAGAATCTTCCAACAAGTTAATTAACCCAAAATCGATATGAAAGCTGTCGAATGTGACAGCAACCCGACTAAAAACTCACAACCAACAAATGAAAATTTATTCATAAGGTTTTAAAACTCATTAATGACTGCAGACTAGCAAATCTTAATTCATTACATAACAATTTTTTCCCCTGAACCCTACTGTTGCCCATATGTAGTAGGTGGCACACAGAATTTCCATAAAAAAAATTAGAAAGCTGTAATAAACTCTTAATGTAGAATTTTAATCCATTGAAAAGTCAAGCACGGATTATTGTGAAATCGGTTTCCAGTTCAGACTGGTTACAGGTTTGACTGCACAAGAATTATGTATTGCCAGAAACGGTACAAATTAATGTTACTCACCGTAAGTTTTGCAACTTGAAAAGATTAGTGTATTGCTGATGTCACTGTTAAATTCAAAAATTATTGTGTCTACCTTCGCATGCGAGGTTAAACAAAATACTATTAAGTCTGTTTATACTATGTGACTTAGGAGCTGTCGTATTTGAAGTGGAATTTAGGTCATTTCAATTAGTACATATGGACCTTACCTGAACGCTTTATGGTTCCGTTAGACATTGAAAGACGGGAATGGTAGGATTAAATAGTCCTTTTTCTAATTTAGTAGGCTGTCACTTGAGTTAGAAGAAGAAAGTGGTCATGCCACCGTTGTACGTACCATTAACTTAAAAAGGGCCCTAGATGTGGGTGGTGGATGGTATGGGATCTTTCCCCATGATTATTTTGCTCTTCCACTTGTTGTGATTACGATTGTCTGTTTTTTTGTTTGTTTACGTTTGTAATAATTTCACAACACAGCACCTTATGTTTTCATTTGATTTTTCAAAATCGTAACGAAACAACCCAGTCTCGTGTCTGGCTTACTCGCAAACACAATTCGACGAACAAAGGCAAGATCATGTGACTGGCCACCGCTTGCATCGAGCGTTGACTGACGGCTAAAAATTGTATGGTGGTGTGGGTGCATGTTTCTTTCGAACCGAATGAAGGATGATTAAATTAGGAAACGTACATAGTTTACATTTACGCTAAAAGCAGATTGCATAAGGGCACATCTCATGTTTGACGAGCAGTTTTCTGTGTTTGCACCATCTCTAAATTCCCTGTTTACTACATGGGTGTGTGCGCTACCGATTGCTTACCTAAGAAGTTGGAAAGCAAGTGATTTTAAGGGGGTTGTTAGAGGCCATTGGTTGGGTTATTCTACAGTGATCGTCATCAGCAGAACGGATCCTAAACAGCAGGACATAATTTTGATAGGTGGACTTGACTTTAAAAGGGATACATGGAGAAGTGAAGCACCCGACGAGTGAAGCACCCATGAAATACAATTAAGACGGCTTTATAAAATTTTTTATGTTTTTCGTCCTCACATTTAGTCACTAAAAACAGTCAGATAAACACACAGAATCGCCTAAACCAGGCACGTTTTATAGCGTCAAGGGCTGGATTACGGGCCGAATTATTACTTATGAAAGAATTGCAAGTAGAGTTAGGGCTATGATGTTTATTGTACAGGATTTTGATGGTTAAGAGACTCGCCTGCCACTGCCAAATCTGGTACAAAGCAACTAATGAGATGGGGATGAATACAAGTGATGTTTTGGGGGGCATGCTGACTGAAATTGAGACTAGTGGAGGAAAAGGGGAGAAAGAATTTCTAATTATTAATTTCGAAAAGTAACTTACTGGTTTGACAGCTGGGAATGGAATGACAGTTTTGGGGTGGGGATGCCAAGGCATTGTTAAAGAGGGTGCTATGCTATACATTGTTGTAAGCATGGTGAAAAAATATTTCTGAGTTTTATCCGCTTGTCCATGATTGGTAATTTTTTTTTTACTTTATTGATACCTCTTAAATTATTACCTGCTATAGTGTAGGACTGTAGCCCCAACCTAATTTTATCAATGTGTTCAATGTACACTAATTGGCAAATGGATGGCGTGACTGATTTATGTCAGATGCTCAGAATTTAATGTTTTGTCACTATTTTACTATTCTACTATTGCTAAAATTCTGACTTAGCAAGTAAAGGTAGTAGTGTTTTTACTTTTAAGTTTCTTTGATATCAGGCCAGCTGTTTTTGTACGTAATCGGTTGTATGAAAAACGTTGTCCGAGTTTTGGTCAATAATATGGCCAACCTAACCTTAACTATTAACAACAAACAGAAATAATATTGATCAACATCGTGCTAATTATATTGACTTGAGCGGCACAACGTTACAATTCAACTACAAAAATAGAACAAGAATTTGAAAATAATTTTGTATACCTTCACAACAGTTGCTGCTGTGAATTGCCTCAAAAATGGTTCCATTCCCGATCCCTAACTTTTTAAGTTTGAGGTACATTGTCGTTTTTAGGATGACAAAAAATGACTATCTAGTTATTTCAGGGTTAACTAAATACAGAACTAAATACAGATGCAAACATATTTGAACGTCAGACTGCCTGAGCGGGGAATCGAACCGATTGAAAGACGGGAATGCATCTTTATTTAGTTTTTTTTTGTTTCACTTGGAGGATGGCGCGGCAAATAAGTGTCCCTCCAGTGACGATTGGAAAGTGTTTGTTTATATGTATATATGCACATGTTAAATGATGCCTATGGACATTTCCTTTTGGCCGTATGGCTCAGTGGTAGGACCTCGGCCTTTGGTTTCAAAGGTCCTGGGTTCGATTCCCCGCTCAGGCAGTGTGACATACAAGTCCAAAAGGCAACGTAAATAGGTGTGCATCTGAATTTAGTTATTTCTTGCGAGCCTTTGGCTTTCCCGTCTTCAATTATTTGAGGGTTTTACAGTCCGGTTACCAAACGTGGAATGGTTTCAGTTACCCATTAAATCTGATCCCATCCCTAATGGCCGTGGGGGTGCCTGAGCATAACCCTTTCATGAGCCATGCTATTAAAAACTTGAATTATGTCGATGGCCAATCACTAGTCATATCTGATCGTAGTGGACGGTTTTTATTATTACATCATTTTTCTCTGTAATCACAGCTAAAAACGCCCTGAGGGCAGGACTTAGCAAGACTAATTTCCTCATAGGTAGAGTCAAATAGGATAGAAGGTATCGGCCAGTAATTTTAAAGCTTTTTGAAGGCCCGAGCGGCAAATGTTAAGTGGCAGGAACCACTTTTGTGTCAGTTGTTTTTTGCCGCTTGAGGGAGGAAACTGGAGTACCCAGAGGAAGCCCTTGTGCAACCTAAAACTTGTACTTAAACACTTCCGTTCACCAGGATCGTACTCAGGTCAGCAAGAAGCCAGAGATGTACAGCCGGGACCAAGACGTCTGTCAGATTTGACGCCCAAGTGCGTGACGCCATAGGTGACTCGTTAAACAATACGGAGTAATTTTACAGTACAAAGTACTGGGAACTGGTATAATTTATGGTTTTATTTTTCTCGGTGCATTTGTAGCAAGCAAGCAAGCGAACCTCTAATAATTTCCCCTTCAGATGAGTAAGTTGAACTGCTTTCCAAGCAGTGCTGGGTCATCAAGAACATTTTGGTCATTGGACACATTTATCTAAAGCTCCCATTCTGCTCGGTTAGACGTAGTTCAATTCACAGAAAAAGAAATGGTTAGAAATGGTTTTAGCATTTATCTTGAACAAAGAAACTCCTAACAGTTGCAGATAATTTAAAAAAGCCTCGACTTAAAATGAATTATTGATTTTACTCATGATACTTTTGCATACCGAAGCAATGTAGAAGGGATGAAGTCGACCATTCAGTAGATGATTTAAGATAAAGTAACACCCAGTATCGTGCACAAAAATATAACTAAACTACGTTTCGAGAGGACAACCTCCCGTCTTCAGGTCCTCTCGAAACGTAGTTTAGTTATATTTTTGTGCACAATACTGGCTGTTACTTTATCTTATCTGCAAAAAGTGCGAAACTTCTCAATCTCAACAACAACAGTAGATGCTTTAGCATTCTTATGAATCTTTTTTGTTTTTTTTAACAGCTGTTTCCAAATTAATATTCAGATAGAGAGAATCTAAAGTTTTGCATGTTTTTTTCTGGGTTTGTACTCAGGCATTCACTTGCGATTTCTCCTTACTGTGGCAATATTAAGGGTACAACACTACTATTTGTATGTCTGCCTTGCCTTCCTGTAAAGTGAATTATATGATTCGTGTTGCGCAGAAAAAATGTATCTGTTGTTGCCTTTTTCTTTTTTTTTGACTCATTCTAGAAGTAAGGTAAAGAAAGAAAAACCGCATCGTTGCAGTAAGAGTATGTGAGGGTGGTGGGGGTAGTGTTAAAACAACCTCCCTACTTCTTTCCCATTTTTTGCTGACTTGGTACAGTACTGCAAATGACAGTGGTGTCGAGTCGCATTTTCTCAGTAACGTGCCTGTTTACCGGGTGCAGGCTTTGGCCCAGTTCCCAAGGTTCCTCTACCAAGCGTCCGTTCCGTGTGCGCTGGAAAGCAAGGCAGGCGTTGTGGCCATCAAAGGACGTCATTGCACCCGCGTCTCTATGGGGGCGGGAATTACCCTAGTTCCATCCTCCAAGATGAGAAGATGACGTGGTGGGCACGTGCGTTGGGTCGTGACGAGATTCTGCGGCAAGGAAATGGCTGCTCGTTGGAAGGGGCCCCGTCAAAATTAATTCTCGTGTTTACGTGGGTGTCGGGTTGTCGGTGCAGTGCCCCTTAAGTTCTAACCGTGTCCTGTTTAGCTTCTCAGTCCCCACCCCCTCCCCTCTCGCTCCACTCTTCAGTTCGTTCCCGCCCCTTTCTTCCCCCTATACGGGGGTCTATCTCTCTCGAGACTTGTAATGTTTGCAGATCTTTTCTGCTTGTAACGAACGAACGTTACTAAGTACTACGACTGTTGTTTGCGAGTCTGAGGTTCGTGTTCCCCTTGCAGATGGCGTCGACAACAACGAGAGGCAAACAAGAATTTCACATCGCCCGTTTTAAGGGTGACAATAGGACTTTTGCGGTTAGATTCGTGCTTTCAACACAACTGAAACGACTCGCAGTAGAAGTTAAAACTGTACTCGCTACTCATTCCATTTCGTTTTTCCTCTGCTTTCAGTTTGATAATCATTCCTTGTTAAAACTGAGTGGCGTGGTGGTACAAGTCAGGGACGTGCACAGACGGGGGCGGAGGGTGGGGGGAGGGCGCTACCCCTTGCCCTCATGGCAAAGTGCCTTTTTCTGAAAAAAAAATGGCTGACATTTGCTGGTGGTGTAAATGGCCAAAAAAAAAAAGGCCAGAAAGGAACAACAACGGCTGAGAAAGTGGTGCAGAGAGAAACAGAAAAGGTTAAAACCCCTAAATGGGGGGGGGGGGGGCAATGAATGGTAAAAAAGAGGTGAAAATACTACCAAAAAAAAGGTCCTCAGGAAAATATAAATTGCGCCAGCCTTCTCAGGGGCCTGTGCACGTCCCTGGTAAAAGTGGTGGGTTAATATCAGCTGTCCACCTTCTGCAGTACGTATTTTTTTTTTTTTACATGTCATTTTAAAGTCTGATGAAGTGCGTGTGTGTGTGCTTCATTGAATGCCATGTGGTTAGTTTTGCCTTTTACAACGTCATGATCTGTCGAGCTTATTACTTTTGGTTATAGGATCGACAGACCACGGATACGTTGCAGTCTTAACGAGAGAAGCGACTTTTCAATTTGTTGCAGTTTTTGCAACGTACGTGTTTCTGTGAGGTTGCGAACTATTGGGAAGTCCATCGAGAAATAGGAAGCACCCTTCCCTCCTGTACTTCTAGTTTGTGTTCCTGTATTCCGTCTAGTTTGACTTGCAACCGCAGGAACTTGTATGCTGTAAAGCCCAGTGCACGGATTCTTCCTGGATTGAGCATCATTATCAAATTTTTCAGTCGTGTGCTATGACGATCACTGGAACTCGCACTGAGCGACTTTATTGGCAACTTATCTCACGTTCGAAGCCATTGTATGTACCACTATGTAGCAACTGCGAAAATCAAAAAGCTTCTCTGATCAACGTAGTGGTACAAATACTGACTTTGAACGTGAGATGAATTAAAAATAAAGGCGTTCAGTGAGAGTTTCAATGATCGTCATAGCGTGAGAGTGAAAGAATTAATAATAACGATCCATCCAGGTATGGAATTGTTGTACGAAAGGGGTTTTGGTTTGGCCCCTGTCATTCTACATAAACTCTCTGTCCGTGCGGCGCGCTAATCCTGCAAGTACCTGTGGTTGGGATGACCGCAACTTCAGATAACATTTAAGTTTATTTTAAATTTAAACTTCTTGGAGTGTGTGGTGTCTTATCGGAATCGGCTCAATTTTGAACCTTACTAGGCTTTTAAAAGGGGAAAGTCCTAGTAGAAAAGGAGCAAACCCGGGGATTCAAACCGCAAAACTTTCTTTCTTTTTTTCTTTCTTTCTTTCTTTCTCAGATCACAAGGGCAGTCTTTAATGCAGACTGTTTGCTTCGTTTCCGTAATCATTTAGTGCCCAACGTCCAATATATTGGACGGCAACTGAACGACGAAAAACTAAGACCCAACGCTCAACGCGAGCTTTGTGAGGGGTTCCCGGGGACACCGAGCAATGCGAACAGTAACAGCCCGGTGGTCAGCGTCCTCGTTTCCAAATCAAGTGAATGCCCGTTCGAATCTCGCGACAGATCCAACGAGTTAGAAAAAATTCATTCAGTTCGCCATGGCCATTAAAGAGTTAATAACTCTTTTTCTCTTCTACATTGGTAGCCACAGTAATAACTCTTTGTTTTCACTTCAAATATCGATGGTACGGACAATTTACTTTGATTATTGTTCAGAATCATCACGTTCGTTGTGAAAGTAGGACAGTTGGTACGTGTGCGTCTCATTGCCCAAGCGTGAGGAAGAATGCCAGAATAGAGCAGTGACATTTGCCGCCATATTGGCACCAGTATGGGTTTTGGAGGGCATAACTACAAGGTGCACTACCTAAAAGTGGAGGAAAAAACAACGAAGAGCGGATTTCTTAGGCTTAAAATAACGTTGTTTTCTCCAACAACAAAAATCGCGCGTTTTAGGTCTAAGAAATCACGCTTCACAGCATCGGCTTCAGTATGACGCCCTTCTGTTTCTCTCTGCAGTGCACCTTGCAGCTAACCCATTCATTAATAGAGCATAGAGTTATATACAATAATACTACGTCGTGTCACTGCTCTATAGGCATTCGAAAATTTGCTAGTTTGAAGAGACTGGAACACTTTTGGTGCTGCGTTACAAAAGTAAGTGAAAACCCTTGTTTTCTTTTCCATTCGAAGCCACAGTATTCAAGGCCCGAAACGACCTTCATGACTCATTTCCAGAAATTAGTTACTGCCACGCCGAATCAGACTGAATATTGTTTCTGATTACTGGAACACAATTAGTCCCGCATCCTGAAAGCAACTCTCCAATCAACACTGTCATTTAGTTAGCGTCATTCACACCTGGATTCCTGCCAGTCGGTGAATCCTGAAACCAAACGGTTCTGACTGCGCAAGGCGATAAGTAAGTTTGCGAGTTAATCCACTCGTATATACGGATGTCGTTTCATAATTTTGGCTCTTGATCTTCATAAATGCTGGTTGCGTGCCTTTAAGAACAGACGGATTACCAAGGTGCGAACAGAAACGACATCCACGACTTAGTTTGATGCGGTTGGGAACGGTCGAATTTAGGATGGGAGAGGGGGGGGGGGGGGGGGCGGGCGCAAGAAAACTCCGACGACATGACGAAGACAGCTTGCGCGCACGTGACGCTATCTCTTCGCCTGCGGGTTGAACGGGCACCAATTAGCCCTCATTTGCATACACTTGCTTAGCTGGCTTGAGTTTGTGACATGACTTGTTCCATCGGTAGCAGTTGTTGTTTCTGCTGACAGTGTTGTTTGGCTGTAAAACTCTCCGCTGTACTGATACGACTTTTGGCAGTTTGTACTTTTGTAATTCGGGTGACATCTGAACTTTCATCTTCGCGTTGCCATCAGAATTACGGAATATAAATTGTACGTGCAATGCGGTCAACTTGCATGCCGGACCCTGAGGCGGGTCCTGAATTCTGTTAAGGGGGGTGCTCTATCAAAATTTACATATGAAAATGTGTTTTGTGCACTGATACCAAGCCGGAGGGAGGGGGGGGGACGAGCAGTCTTCTGCGAACTTCCGCCTCTTTCGGACCACTTCCGCTACATACTTCCGGTTTTTTTTTATTCTTTTCAACTAATTTTTGGATTCTGAATCTAATGGCGACAGCCGTTTGTCTCTATTTGGTACCGTTTCTGAGTTGACAAAGGCGACGGACAGAAGGACAAAGTCGTTACTATAGTAGTCTTCCCAGCTTTTAGCTGTATAGAAGACGAACAAGAACTTACCTTTTCTACTCCATTTTAATAATGAAAAACAGTCACTCCGTCAAAACTCCACGTTTTCTCCCTATCCCTTTTTAAATTTATAATAAAAAATTAAAATCTCGTACACAAATGTGTATATATGTATTTAGGCAGGAGGGGGGAGAGGTGGCCGCACTATGCTCACCATGATAAATAAATCCGTCCCTGATACCGGTGCATGCTTCTCATAGCAACCGTATTCTAAGACTTTAAATTCTTATCGCCCCTGACATTCCTATTCCTTAAAAGCTGGCGACCGGATCCAAAAGAGGTTCCGGTTGTGAATATAGGTATCGAATTGTGAGCCACCTCAAAGACTTCTTGGGGTTAAGAATAACTTTTGGGAACGCGCTAGGAGTTAAACAGGCAGTGCAAAAGCCGGATGCTCGGTTGCAAAAAACATACGGACAGGGTTCGTACACCGCCTTGAACTTCTTGAAAAGCACAGCAAAGTCGTCTCTAACAGACGTGGTACCCCACAAATGCAAGAAACAACACTTGATTTTAAATTTTCAGCCGGTTTATTTCGGCCTTGATCACAAACAGGAAAAATAAGATGAAAAAGGGATCGAAAGCTCAAGTTAAAAACAGGGGGCCGCCGTTGGACATCATTTTGGACATCATACTCAAGATGGCGGCCCCCTGTTTTTAACTTGAGCTTTCGCTCGCTTTTTCATCTTATTTTTCCTGTTTGTGATCAAGGCCGAAATAAACCGGCTGAAAATTTAAAATCAAGTGTTGTTTCTTGCATTTGTGGGGTACACGTCTGTCAGAGACGACTTTGCGGTGTTCCTCCCCGACCCACAAATTAATTTCGTTAGCTGCTCCTTGAAAAGCCTTAAATTTGAAAACCGAAAATTCAAGGCTTGGAAAACCTTGAAAATTAAAATTGTTGTTATCGGAGCTTTGAAATGGCCTTGAATTTTGCGAGTGTATACTTTGTTTGGAATGAGGTTAATACAGTTCAGGTTAATTTAGGCATAAAATTAAATAAATGACTAGAAATAGTTTGTCAGCCGAATCCATTTCTTGTCAACGATTCTTCTTCCCTTTTTGGACTGGAGACAGAAAGAGAGAGCTGCCGTGCAGCGCATGAAATTTGTGCCAGAAGGAGTTGCTGTGCAAGTGCTATTCCACTAGCTGTTAGCTGCTGTGTTCCTCCTCCAGATTTCTCCATTGGTGGGAACATGGATTTGTATACTGCCACACGATGGTGGGGAGGGGGGGGGGGGGGAAGAACAATGTTCGCATTGTTAACAACGGTTTAGTTTCGTACTGCAAACTGCAACTGCGTAATTATTAAAAAAACGAAAATCGCAGTAGAAACAAAACTAAGAACAGGATGGTGCGAACATTGACACCTGGGAAAATTCTAGAATATAAAAGGCGATTCTGATGATTGACTACAAAGACCTTGAAATTAGCTGTAGGTAGCCTTAAATAGCCTTGAAAAGGCCTTGAAATTGGTTTTGTCTGTTGTGTACGAACCCTGGTAGGAGATGCCATTCTGCGAATCAAATCATCGAGTTTTGATGTCATCATCGAATTTAGTATCCTTTTGATGGGTTCGTACTCTAGCTGGAAAAGGCTGTATTTCGTAAGGCCCTTTTTCAGGCCTTGGAAAGTTGGAATTATGGTCTATCAACAATATCAGGCTGAAAAAGCTTGGAATTTACCCACATCCTAAATTTCAAGGAATCAAATAAGGTAACTTAACATTATATACAAATATTTGTTTACGATTTTATTACCGCGAAGAGCCGTCATTTTTTTGTAAACGGATGTGCCTGCGTTTTGCAGTTAGGAAAAAAAAAACCGTTAGGCCTCTGCCAATTTGTCTTTCATTTACCGTTTTGGTTCTAACATGGACAGATTACAATTAAAAAATATATTGAAACTGTCAACTTTTTTTCCAATTTCTCCATGATTACTCAATCGGCCTATTGAGATGGACACAAACTGGCATTACTGAGTCCGGAAAATGGCATGAAAACTGCAAGTAACTGAGCCAGGAAACGCTGGAAAAGAGCTGGGATTGGCTTAACCTGGGAATTACCTCATTACCAAATTTTCTGGCTTCCCTCTCTTTTATGTGGTTTCATCCAGAAATGCTGCAATTTTTTCATCCACCAAAAGTATCAGCAAAAAAATTATACCGACTACAGAAATAGGAAAGCCCTCGAGTAGGGCGAGTAACAGGGTTTAATAATAATAGTCAGTTTACCCCCAAGTGGGGGGATGACACAGAAGGGCATGCCTCTTACACTGGCCCTAAGAGTTAGTAAGTTCGTTTCAGAAACTTGTTCACAGGGCAAAGAGACAGATGTCGTTTAAAAATAGGTATGGATGGCGCTGAACAACGTGCTCAGGGAGGGAGTTCCACACGCCGACGACGCGAACAGCGAAAAAAGATCTACACATCGTGGAGAATTTAGGCAGAGAAAGTTTTATAGAGTGTCCGCGAGTCGTAGATGGGGCCGCTAAATCGAAAAAAGGAAGGTCGACCGGAAGAAAGCCCTTCAAAATCTGAAATGTCAAAATGAGGTCAGTCCGAAGGCGACGCAGCTCCAGAGGCTCAAGGCCGGAAAGTTTGAGTCGTTCGTCAGCCGGTAGAGACCTCAGGCCAGGCAGTTGTCGGGTGAAAGAACGTTGGACCGACTCCAGGACATCGATATCCTGAAGTAAATGGGGGGACCAAACCATACTGGCGTACTCTAAAATTGGGCGAACAAAGACGCAAAAAGCACGAGTCTTAATTTCTAGGTTGTTAGAAGTAAAACATTTACGTATTAACGCTAGTCTGCGAAAAGCAAGGGAAGAGATTTTGTTACAGTGTAAAGTGGATTTGAGGTTAGTTGAGAACCAAACCCCAAGGTCACAGATATTTGTTAAAACGTTCAGGTTGGAACTGTTTGCCTCTGTCAGTTGTGCTTGTTCCTCACGTCCTGCAAGACGTCCGCGAAAATCACGAACAAATTAATAAATAAAATTCGATAAGTCTGTATTACGGACTCATATTTCATTGAGATGACATCACTGGGACTCGTACCGGCGACCTCCGGTTCACAACTCAGACGTTCCAACCGTCTAATGTATCTCTCCAACTACAACTACAACTGACAGAGGCAAACCCTGTTACTCGCTTTACTCGAGGCTTTTCCTACTCGTGTAGTCGGTATAATTTTTCGCTGATGGGTTTGGTGGAGGAAAAAATTGCAGCATTTCTGGATGAAACCACACAAAAGAAGGGGAAGCCAGAAAAATTGCACTTAACCCAGCCATCATGGGAATATTAGAAGACGGGAACGAAAGTGAGAAAAATGAGAAGCTGGATAAATGGAAGAAGCCTCTGGTCTAACGATAACGATAATGGTGATGATGCTAAGGATGAAAAAAAAAAAAAAAATAGAAAATCAAGTTTGATGGATGGAGCGTCAAGGCAGCAGACACGCGCCCTCCCACGCAGTTCTGATGCAATATCATTACAAAGCGGATGTAGGTGTCACTCCAGAAAACCCGGAGTTACTGGATCCGGAAGTTGAAGAATAAAGTCTCAGAAAACAACAGATTGTCAACTCCCTAAAGTTGCTGTATTGGTGCTGCGGGACGTTTTCACCGGATTTCTGTTGGATATCTTGTAAACCATGCGCAATGGCTGTTTGCCGTGACGTCACCATGAATTAGCCAATGACGAACGAGAACAACGGCTGTTTGGCCTTCTGATTGGACTAGCCCAGTCACGTGATATGCACGTCACAGCAAACAGCGTGTGGTATAGGTGTGACGGAAATGCGATAGCAGATCCGCGAAAATCACGAACAAATTAACAAATAAGATTCGATAAGTCTCTATTACGGACTTATATTTCATTGAGATGACATCACCGGGACTCGAACCGACGACCTTCGGATCACAATTCAGACGTTCCTACCGTCTAATGTATCTCTCCAACTTCAAGGCCGTAATAAAGACTTCGCGGACCCGCTATGTAGGCTATACGTCGTCGCAGCCATGATTCTGTTAAGCTGAGGTAATGTCTCTCCCATCATGGAAAGGAAATAAACACACTAAAATGCTCATTAGTATGAATACTTTGTTTTTCACTTAAAGGGGGATTGCCACCAAATGATAGGCAGCAGGCATGTACAGCCATTTACCGCTCTCTAGTCTATCCCTTACTTTCAACAAGCAAAGGAATAATTTTTATGAAACAAACAAGCCACGTGCCTCCTTAAAAGGACATTCCTCCAAGCGCCATTTTTCTCGATCCTCCGCATCAACTATGGCCCCAAAGGTCTATTTCCTTACCGTTAGTCAATCCCTTGGTAAAAATCTGTTTTAAAAAGTGGCAACTAGGAAATTTTCTGTTGAGTAATTGTTAACTTAATTTACTACGTCTCGCAGTATATCATGCATTGCGGGCTTACAATAATCATGACGTTTCATCTCGGTGTGTGCATGTACTAATTTGCTAATAATTACCATGAGATCAATAATCTAAAAGCGTAATGCGTTAAACATTAAAATTAATTATTCCAATAGATCGCTGAAGCAAAATTATAAGACACTAGCCTAGAAAATTATAAATTGTGATGTTAAAATACGAGAATCATTCCGGTTTGTGACGACACGATTAATGCGTTCGTGCCGGTTCGTCTATTAGGCACAATGCCAAATGAGACAGTAGCTTCGTTCTTGGCTGCGAAGAACGGAGCTACTATCTCAGATGACCTTGGTGTTCTATATGTGTGGAAGGCGATCGGCGCGAGCCGTTATAATGCAGGCGGAAGGTTATAAGGCAGGCCGGGTGTCCCTTTAATTATTGAGTATAAAATACGTGCGTGTACGTGCACCAGAACGCAAGCGGTTAAGTTAAGCCTAACGTAACAACGGACGTTTTTTTTTTATAAAAAGCGACCGTTTTGAAACGCAGAATTTAACCGCTAGATGGGCGCCATCTAGTGACAGTGACATCGTTAACCTTGACCGCTTCCTCCGTGGTGCACGTGGACGCACGAACTTTACACTCAGTGATCAAGGAGCCACGTGGCTTGTTTGTTGTGTAAAAAGAAATTTCTTTGCGCATTCCATCGCTTGTTAAAATCAAGTGCTACATAGAACTAAATAATGATAGACGAGGCGCCAGATGCTGCAAGCCTGTCACTTCGGTGAATAGGCACCTTTAAGATATCCTTAGTTGACCTTTGACTTTTATCCATGGTCGGAGCATCCTTGAGCGGAGTAGTCGTGATTTCACTTTCATTTAAAGGAACTGTACTAACAAAAGTTATACGGGCCGGAAAGCCAATGGGCTCGAGATTGGTTTAATAAATACCGATGCAAACCTATTTACGTTGCCTTTTGAACTTATATGTCAGACTGCCTGAGCGGGGAATCGAACCCAGGACCTTTGAAATCAAAGGCCAAGGTCCTACCGCTGAGCCACACTGACTCGGCCTAGTGTACTAACAAAAGCGCTGTTTATTGTCATGTTTTCTGCCTCGCTGTTCTGCTCAGCCCTTCTTCACCTTAGCCCTTGTATTTTTTGCATTCCACTCCTTCCCCTGTGCACATTTTCCAGACATTTGGTTTGTGCTAGGACATGCAGTTCGAATCCCAATTCGTTTCCATTTTATAGTCCCAATATGCGATGACATATTACAATGTTTGTCTACAGGTGTACTCGTGTAATCTTATCCCAAATTACATGAACACACAAGGAAGAGGGGGGGGGGGGGACGGATGTTCCCCGGTCCAGATTCGAACGAACTATTCAGCCATGTTTATATTGCGTAATGCCATCCACAGTATGTCCACTATATTGAACAAACAAAGCGTTCACGTGCGATTTCTTCACGATTCAGATTGGTTTCAGACCCAATTTTTGTTTTCAGCCCTGTTCACAGATACAAAACACTCACCCTGTGCGTTCACCACCAGGCAAATATCGCGGACAGAAGCACAAATGTGGCACCACGATTTCAACACCCGCAACTGCCTGAAACGCATTGGGAACGTTCAATAAGTTATTATTGCTGCTCGCTTGTCATTCCAGCTGTTGGAGTAAAAAAGCACGGTAACGGATTACAGGAAGGCAAACCAAGCAGTGCTATACATAAAAAGACGAACAATGTTTCGAAAGGTTTAGATTTAGGTTTGCATTGACAAATTTAAAACATGGCAAAAAGCCACCAAGTCATCCTATGTTAAAAGCATAATTACTGTAATTTAAAGGACAAAAAAAAACCACCAATTTCTCCTCTCATAAGAGGCAGAAAAAGTGGCCGAAATTCACGACCCAATCTGCTCCTTGGGGAAACCAAGTTGCAACTTGTTCTCCCCCAACGACCAGATTGCATGGGTCGTGCATTTCGGCCACCGTTTTTATATCTTCTGAGAGGAGAAATTGATGGGTTTTTTTGTCCTTTTAAATTACTGTAATCATGCTTTTAACATAGGATGACTTAGTGGCTTTTTGCCATGTTTTAAATTTGTTAATGCAAACCTGATGACGAAAATTGTAAATTTTCGAAACGTTTTTATAGTGTGCTCGGCGTATCTTGACTGCTGCACTTATTTTGTGATCGACTACGTTTTCCTGGAAGGGGCTGCCTTAACCGACGACCGCCATTGTTTTTTGTAACTACTTTGGATATCAACAAGGCACTCTGCGACTAAACACGTACAATCGATTATTTATGTTCATTCTGGAGTGAACTCAAGATGGGCAGCCGACACTATAGTCTTTTTGTGTAGCACTGCTTGGTTTGCCTTCCTCTAATCTCCAGTTGTTAACAATGTTGCGTCCGTTGTGAGCTTAGCTATACTGCATTCTCAAAAGCCGGGTAATGATACATTCGCTTTTTTTCTGTTTTTCCCATGTCACATGTTATCAGACGCCCATGTCGCATCGTTCGTAATGCCAAGCAGTTGTAGGAGGAGGTCGACCTTGCGGTTGTAAGCGCAAGGGAACAAACAACTCATTAATTAGCGTAAACTACGGCCACCAGGTGGGGGTAGACGAACAAGCAGGCAGGCAGGGCAACCATAGCGGTAACTAAAGGCTAAACTGCATGGTCGGACAATCGAACGGAATGGGGGAACGAGGTGGGGGGGGGGGGGTCTAATAAATCTTGTTTAGTAGTGGACGCATTGACTGCTATTGGAGCATCCAGAGACATAAATCAAGATGAAGCAATTTGGAACGCAGAAGGACACTGACAGCGATTCCCTGAGGAGGACACGACAGACCAGGAGGATGACCAGCGGCAATAAGCGAAGAGATGGCCGGCATTGATCCCGAGGTCCGTGCTTTGTGGACAACGACGATTTACGGATAACGTGCCGAAAAATGAAAGTGTTCAAAAATTCTGTTCCGGAGAAGTGACGCTGGTGAATTTATGGATCTTTTGACTACTTTTGACCTGTTAAGACTAACGATGTTCCTGACGTCACAGGGAAGCGAAGTTAGCGAGCAACAACTTCACAGAACTGAATGTCAACTGCTGGTCGGGTAAGGACTTGTCTCGTCCGTAGACAATTTCGTGCATTAAAACTGACGCAAATTTTCGACATTTTCTTCTGGTCTTTTTCAAGGATAGTATTTAAAGCTGTTCACGTAAAACCATACAGTACACTCATCATGGTCAGTGAAATATAGATAGTGGAGCTGTTCACATCTGTAACGTCTTGTGCATTAGTTTTTGCACATGTAATAATTAACATGCTCAAAACCGAACTTGCTTCAGCAAGCTAAAAATCAGAAACTATACTGCTTGTATGGGGCTCCATTCTGCTGAATATTAGACACCTATTTTTAGGCCTATTCATTTCAGATGATCACTTAAAACCAAGCTGCTCTCACCCAGAGAGTTCTCTAGACAGACTGTATCGCTATTGTTTGAGCTCGTCAGTAGAGACAAGACTACCTTTATTTAAAAGACTTAACGCTCGGTTTCACGTAGCATGCTAGACGCGTCGTCCAAGCGTTGCGCTGAACTGAAAGCACGAAGAACGAAAAACCCCAATCGTAGCATTGATTAGTGTATGCGAGATGCCCAAAAACGTGATATCTTCTCATTATTAGATTTACCGGTGTTGCAGCGCTAAACAAACAATATTTTACGGTAATGGTGACTATTCTTGAAGTCTTCGGACGATTTACTGCTACGTCAAAGGATCGTTTAACACATTTTTAATGAGTATTGAAAACGCAGTAGCGTATCATACAGTACAATACACACGTACCTTCGTTGCTCTTCTGCTTGAAATTCATGAAATTAAACCTCCGGAGGGTTTGTTTTGTCGTCGAGTGAAAAAAGAGGTACGTAGCATGAAGCCATTGTTGTTAAATTTTAATAATTTGGTGTCAATGCAGTGTTTTAAGTTTAAAATCCGCCTGTCGCGTGTCACACGTACCTTTCACAGTTCAGTCCGCATGCTAGAGCAGTTCATTTTTGGGGTATAAGTAGCGCGACTGGTGGCAGAATCAGTGGCTAACAGGACGACGCGTCGAATTTCTAACGTTTAGCCTTTACATCCAGGTAGCCTTGTCAGTAGAGAATACTCCGCGGATGAGAACATGGGCACCTTGCTGGTAGTAATCTCAAAACCGGACTGGCTTAAGCTAGCTAAAAAACAGAAACTACTGATAGTATGGGGCTCCATTGTACTGAATGTTAGGTACCCAAATTTAGGCCTATTAATGGTAGTTGATCACTTAACATCAAGCTGCTCTCACCCAGAGAGTTCTCTAGACAGATTGTTTCGATTTTTTGGGGGCTCACCAATATACTCTGTGGATGATAGCATAGGCACTTTACGGGTGGTAAATTAACAAGCTCCAAACAGGACTTGGTTCAGCAAACTAAAAAGCAGAAACTACAGCTTGTATTGGGCTCCATTCTACTGAATGTTCGACACCCACATTTACGCCTATTAATGCCAGTTGATCACTTAAAATCAAGTTGCTCTCACCCACAGAGATCTCTAGACAGACTGTTTCGCCTTTTAACGCGAACTGCCATCAGCTGTCATTAAAAGGCCTAAATATGGGTGTAGAATGAAGCCCCATAAAACTTACAAGCAGTAGTTCCTGCTTTTTAGCTTGCGGAAGCCAGTCCGGTTTTGAGATTACTACCAGCAAGGTGCCCATGTTCTCATCCGCGGAGTATGTTAATTTACTATACCTGCAACCTATGCTCTCATTCAAAGAGTATTCTCTGCTGACGAGCCCAAACAAGGGCAAAACAGTCTGTCTAGAGATCTCTACGGGTGAGAAC
The DNA here is from genome assembly GCA_023313725.1 of Lithobius niger. Lineage (NCBI taxonomy): Eukaryota > Metazoa > Arthropoda > Chilopoda > Lithobiomorpha > Lithobiidae > Lithobius > Lithobius niger. The sequence continues at coordinate 27,339 of JAHWFP010113075.1, forward strand.
AGCTTAATTTTAAAGGACATGTAATAATAATAGTGTTTATTGACTTGAATTTCACGACGGAAATCATACGAGACCATGCCAGTAACCTGTATCGCAAGCAAGAACCAACAAGAATATAACAATACAGTTCCTAATTTGACTTACAGTACTGGAACGTTATACACGCTGAGCGATATGAAAAAAATTCTTGACCAAGATTTGAATTGTCAGTCCTTTGTTTTAATTTTTATCAAAACTGGAAGCTAATTTTATCATCACACTGTATCATAGGTGGAACCAAGAATTTATAGGGTTGGGAAAGAAACTTTGTAACTCTAAAAAACCCCTATTGAAACGTGTTACATTCATTCCTGTCAGTTCCATCCGAGTTTTCAGAGGGCGCCACACGTTCCGTATGGTAATTTTTGCTCATTTTGTAGCCCAAATGTGAAGTAAACCAAATTACAACTAGTAAGCTAAACTAAATAATAATTAAATACAAGCTAGTTTTGTTTAATTTAGTTTAATTTTAGGCTGAAAACTGAGTAGAAATTCCCACATAAAACTCATGGCGCCCTCCATAAACTCGGACGGAAGTAATAGGAATGGCTCTAAGACGTTTCGGTACGGGTCTAGTCACAAATTCTCCTCCTCACCCTATAAATTCTTGGTTGTGTGTATGAGTGTTTCCTGATTCAAACCAGTTTTTTTTTGTTTTGCAGCTACCGAGCTTCTCAGCCTAGTAAGTTTAATAGTCTGTGACGTACTCAGGGAGTAGCCTCGTTCCCGGCTGTTGGGGTTCGGCCAAGTTCCGGTGTAGGCGGAAGTTGACAGGACGCCAAGCAGCTTATGTAATGCAAGGTGCACCATATGCGTTCACACAAGGTGCGCCCTGCTATTCGTAAATAGCGTGTCACAAGTCCGGTTTCATTTTATTTTAACTGCGGCGGAGCATCTCACGAAATATTTGCTTGGTAAAAAAAAATCGATGCAAATGTCGATGGATGTGTGGTCCTTGAACGTCCTAACGTTAAATTTGAAGAGAGCACTGTGTCTACCTACCCTTGAAAGTTTGGCGGAAGCACTTCAAGCCTAATCTTACAGCCGAGTCATTTAACAAAAGTAAAACAAATCCTAGCGTGTTAAAATATTAACTTCTAAAATTCATAACGAGTCAACAAACCCCTTGATAGTTTAGCAGTGAAGTAGCGAAATCTCTTTGGTCGTTCGGCGTGTCTTAGCGCTAACAGATCCTCTTTGGCTTTGTACTTCTAACGGAATATCGAATTACGTGCTTCGATTCAAGTGTTTTGTTCGGCTTTTAATCCTGGTTGTCGATAGGTTTGAAGGATCGGTGTGATTTCTTTAGTACTTAGGATAGTTCACGTGTGAAGTATTGTCGATAATATCACAGTATTATTATTTTTTTTTTGTCAGTGAGGTCGAAACCTGCAGGACAGTACATTCAGACTAGTGTTTCTCTACCCCAGTAATTTTATGCGTAAACTTTACGACTTCAAGAGCAGAAAAATGTTACCAGGCAATAAAAGTGATGGCTAATTTAGTGCAGTTCCTAATTTTTTTTGCTTGTCTCTCACTTTTTATTTTTACTTTTTTGGCCTCTTTCCCGGGCTTCCTAGCTCTCTTTTTGCCCTTTTTCCGGCTCTAGGCTCTTCCTCGTCACTGAGACCAGCAATTTTCAGTACAGAAAAGCAAAATACGGCAAGTCAAAAAGGGCAAAAAAGGGCACAACCGCGGTGCTTCTCTACTTCATTTCTGTCGCCACTCTCCACTCCGTCCATTCTGGAGCGATTTGGTCCTTGCTGCCCGCTTTAGTACACGTTGTTGCTTCCCTGCTTTACAAACCTGCTGTATAAGTAGCTTTCTCGGGGCGGTGCTTTTATTAATATGCTAAAAACGAGAGAATGCACCCACAACATACATATAGGTACTGCGATTTCAACAGTGATCGAATAACTCCATTGATTCTGAAGTCTTATGCTATTATTTTGTGAAGGTACCGTTTTAAATTGTAATATTCGAAGGGTTCGAAAAATTGCGCCTCTAAATCTAAACACACAAATTTGCTAATATTTTTTTTCTTATACAAGTTAATTTTGTTATCGTTTTTCGAGAAAACAGCGAGCGCTTTCCTAAACTAATCTGAACGATCGGAAAGATCTAAAACTGCATCGTAATCAGACCTGATTACTCCGCATCTGTTGTGTTAGGACGCGTTTACGCATCGACTCGCCTTTGCATTCTCGCAGCTAGAACTCAATCGCTATGGCAAAGGTGACATTGCCATGGTAACAACGCTAAATGGATTAGCTAAATCCGACATCGTTTGAGTAAATACTTTTAGTCTTATAATCCGTGCCAATAATATAAAGAATTCCTCATGACGAAACAATTTTCCCAAACGCTTCTGAACTCACGTTATTTGCTGTTTTCGTTGCGAGGCGGCAGACATAAAACCGCCGCCATGTTGGAATTTGAGGTGATTTCTAGCTTCTAGCTGCGAGAATGCAAAAGCGAGTGGTTGCGTAAACGTGCCCTTACTGCCTATATTCGTTTGCATATTTAAAGGGACAAAAGTGCAGCGTGAAATATTTCATACTAAAACATGAAACGTTTCAATGTTACCACTCCGTTTTCAAACGAAGAGCCATTTTCAAAATATCGAAAATCAATAAAGAAGGTCAATTAAAAGAAAGTGTTGGGTGGGGGGGGGGGAGGTTTGAGCACGTCCACTGGGACAGAACTGACATCTGTGCATGATGGCGTAGACGAAACAAAAAAAAATCCCTAAATGTACGAGTGAGACAAGCTAAGGCATACCATTTGCAAAGATGTCTACCTTTTGAAAACACGTTAGGAGCATTTAAGTCCAAAAGGCAACGTAAATAGGTTTGCATCCATATGTATTTAATGCAAAAGGTTGTACACAAATGACATCACGCAGAAGGAAGAAGGAATCACGGGAGTGTGACAGTTTCGGACAAGGGGGGGGGGGGAGAGAGGGTCACTAAACTTGTGACGGCAGCACGTATCTATATACATAATACGCTTAGGTTGGGCAAGCAAATTCATCATTATTATTATGCACTACAATGAAAGTAGGGGAGTGACCAGCAGGTTGAGGGGGAGCAGGGGTTCAAAGGGAGGGGAAGCATGGTATGGGGATATTCAGACCACACAATAGGGGAATCCGGGTCCGGGGGGGGGGGGCGGCGGGGCGGGGCCGGAAAGGGGGGGGGGGGGAATGGGGAAATCTGACCAAACTATGGCAGAATGTAAGTGGGTAGGCCGCAGGGGAGTCCGGAGAAGGAGGCAGGGGGCATTCGGCACCCATTTTATTCCATACTGTCCACTACAGTATTTTGCTCAGGTATGTGGGAACTGGCTAGACCGGCGTATGTTACGCCGGGGGAACAACTAGTTGTATTTATCAGCTTTCCGAAAAGGGCGCAGAGAAAAAAATTCATACAAAACCAAATTCGGACTAAATTCCCACCAGTTTTAGAATTTTCCCGACTTGTCTCCCTCTTCATCGGTTAAGTTCCGTAACTTTTGATATCCTTTCTAGGGGTGGTAGCAAGAGTTGTGACAAACTGTGGAAGACTGGGAGGGGGTGTTAATAACGGGCAAAATTTGCGTGACTACATTTGTGTGTGGACCCTAACGTCACCAATTTCTGCTACCTCAGGCTGTACAGGCATTCTTCGGGTTCACGTTTCCAGTTCTCATCGTAATTTCACGACCTTTCACGACTTAAATCGCGACATCTATTGATAATTAGTGGCAATGTCAAAATAATAACTTTATTGTACGTAGCTATATGTGGCACATTTTGTACTAGCTTTAAAACCAATTTTAAGTAACTTTCCAAGTTGTTGCACTGCCACTCACGAAGTTTTAAAATCAAGTGAAAATTGAGCAGCGTCAAGTGACGTCATATTGGTTACGAGACACCATTTGGAGGTAATAGCTACAAGGTGCACTAGATTAAAATGTAAGAGAAAAAACGGCACTTCTAGTCAAGACAGTGCTTTGAGAGCGGAATTCTTAGGCTTAAAAGAACGTTGTTTTCTCCAACAACAAATATCGTGCGTTATACGCTTAAGAAATCCAGTCTAATAGCATTGGCTTCAATAAGACGATCTTCCTTTCTCCCTCCAGTGCTCCTTGCAGCTAACCCAGTTACTGGGTCCACCATAGAGTTATATACAATAATACTACGTCGTGTCACTGCCCTATAGAGCAGTGACACGACGTAGTATTATTGTATATAACTCTATGCTGGAGCCTTAATGGGTTAGCATGCAAGGGGAACTGTAGAGAGAAACAGAAGGGCGTCATACTGAAGCCGATGCTATGAAGAGTGATTTCTTAGACCTAAAACGCGCGATTTTTGTTGTTGGGGAAAACAACGTTCTTTTAAGCCTAAGAAATCCGCTCTTCCGTTGTTATTCCCTCTTTTTTATGTAGTTTATGCCCTCCAAAACCCATACTAGTGCCAATATGGCAGCAAATGTCACTGCTCTATAGACCGAATATGTACATAAACAGCCGTCATGGCTGTGTAGCCAAAAAGCGTTTTAAGGAATAGAGCGGCAGTATCTCAGTTGGCATTCGTTTGGGCTGCAACTAACGTTTTCCACTGAAAAAAGCAACAACAGTACGAACTAATCGCATCATCGGTGCTTTCGGCAGCCCTATTGTACAACCTAGTCACGTACGCTTTATTCTGAAGATTTACGCGATGCTGTAGTACAAACGTCAAACACGGCTCAACAGCTCTTCGGAGCGTTGAGTCCACAACGATTCGCAGAGGTGTTGAGTCATTGGAGCTTGAGCTCTAAGCTCCCCGGAACTAATGCTACAACTTCGGAGGACGTCTTGGAGCCAACACGCACTTTAGGAACGCGTTGTTGGAAATCGCGAGGTCCCTGGCGACTTTAGGGATGTACTCGTGCTGTGGGTGGAAAAACGTGTGGAAGAGAAAGCCTTCAATCGAAACCTTTCTCAACCTAATATCCAGAATATGCTCTCCCTTGCATTCCACTAAGCAATGTTGAAAACAGACACCCGTCGTAGCATCCCGGGACTGCAGTGAATTCCAGTGTGCGGCCATCTAGAAAAAAAAAATCATGTGTCAACGTTTGGCCGGGAATCTAACACGGGTGTTCTGAGTACATGTCAACTGCTTGGGAAGACCCGGTGACATATGAATTTTTTTCGTCTATGGCCGCACACTGGACTTCACTGCAGTCCCCGGATGCTACGACGGATGTTCGTTTATAGCTTCTCACTGCAGTTTCTTTTCTCTTCCAAGATGGTGACGCGTTCAAACAGGAGCAGAGTTATGCAACCTCTTACTTTCCTGAAAACTGAACACATCACTTATGTGCAGTAAGAGTATTAAAATTGTATTCTTCCACAAACAATAAAGGTATAGGTAAAACTATAAAAGTGTGACGTCACATTCTTGACAATCCTTCCCCCTCCCACCCTCTCCCATGTCATATTTCATCACACTTAAATGTCCCACCCTCCAACCCGGTGAGTGACGTACTGTATATATGAATGGTTCCATAGGCCAGAGTGAACGTGAACAGCTTGGTTCCTGTCCTCAAGAATGCCATTTAAAGAGTTAAAGTAAAGTGGGATGTCTTGAGATAAAGTTAGCCAAATTGGTCGTCAGATAAATCCTTTCAGTAAGACTACACTAAATATACTATCGAATCTTGGCTCTTTTCTGTAGTAATAATTTTTAAATATGAAAAACGACAAGCCCTGTAATATTTAATGTGGTGGAGGACGGTAAGGTAAAATTTACTAGCAGTATATTTCCTGAGCTAGTATCAAAGTTGAACACGTTGAGTAAAAAGGTGAGAATCAATGGTACGGTGCCGGTGCAGTTAGGTACGGAAAATCGGTCAAAGTGTCGGGGTTCAAAAACTGGCCGTCTAAGTGGTAACAGAATTTTTTCTAAAAAAATTATTCGTGATGTCGCGATTTACTAGTAAAAAATAAGGCGGTGTGTGATCGTCTTTGTACCTCTCACGTTCTTTCTTATGAAAACTCTAGCATCGTACCCGGCTTCGCCCGGGGATTTGTTTGTCCCGTGGTTGTTTCCCAGTATTTGCGCGGTGCTGCCTGATCGTTCACTGCAACAGTCAATTTTTCTTTGTGTAACACTCGCCCTTTCCGTCAATACTCTCCCTCCGCAAAGCAATATCGTAATCAAATAGTGGCTTTGACAAAAGCACTGTCCCACCAACGGGCATTCCCCGTTCAGGCCCTTCCCCACTCCCAGTAGCGTGCGAAAAATAACTGTCCTTCGTACATGACGTCGTTTAAGACTTGCCTTTGCGATGACCGCGCAGAGCAAATTGTTAGTCGAGGTAACAATGTGCCAATTTCACTTCTTTTCAGGGCAACAACGTCCCAGTTTCACCTTCAAGCCAAAGAATTGAAACACTCACACGTTTTCATTGTTCCCCTTCCGGCGGTCGTCGTTGCGGTTGCTTCATTTCTGCTATGAGACTTTGGTTTATTAATAAACAAAAACGGAACGTTAAATGTTTAGAGTAAGGATCTAAAAGTCAAAACCTAGAAGGAACATGGACAAGCTTTGACAGTCAGGGTCTAGCTGTAAAATTTTGTCAGTAAGAGGCTGGAAAGCATTAGACCCTAACTACCCGGTGGTTAGATTAGTTCTAGTCTCTTCGGACTGAACGTGTGTATGAACGGTTGTAGCAGGTTTTCTTTGTTCTTACAATATTGTTTTGGAACTTTCATAACACAATTTTCTTGTGTAGTTTGGCATTTTGTCTTTTGATGCTTTAGAATTTGTATTATATTTCGTAGATTTATGGTAGAGGATTACCATAATGCTGTCTGCTACGAATATGCTGGCATGTTACTAAATTGAAAAATAATTTTCAACGTAAAGCAAAGCAGGAAACGTATAACCATACTACCACTTGATCATCACGTGGGTCATTGTAGGATGATTTCCAATTTTTCGTGAAAATGTATTTATTGTTGACCACCGGGTAGTAAGGGTCTAATGCTTTCCAGCCTTTTACTGACAAAATTTTACAGCTAGACCCTGACTGTCAAAGCTTGTCCATGTTCCTTCTAGGTTTTGACTTTTAGATCCTTACTCTAAACATTTAACGTTCCGTTTTTGTTTATTAATTCGTGTTACTTTTAGAATTGCAGCTAAACTGTAAAACCAAGAGTCCATAGGCTGACCCTTACTAATCTGGCTATCGCCAATGGTAACAATAGAAACAAATCCTTTAATCTTCAGTCTATGTCTCGCAGCTGGCGTTTGCTAATTGGTATTGTTGCATAATAACAATGTTTAAAACAATGTAAAACAATCAATCTGGTGGTTTAGAGCTCCGTAACCCCTGAACCACTTGACCAATTAGAAAAGGCCTTATGAAAAGGGCACATCTACAGAGCAATACCTGTAAAATGAGCTAAGAACCAGCTTTATTGGACAAATGGTTTGACCTGTAGAGAGGACAGACGAAAGTATCCCCAGAACAACAACAACAACAAGAAGTTGAACAAGAAGTTGTCTATTTGGCCCCTGTCTGCATCTCGGGTTTGGCTGGACCGAATTTCACAATTTTTGGACTGCAGGCAGGCCTTTACTAGTCAAGGCTAGACTCCAAATTTGGTTTAAATATGTTTACTTTTGACGGAGTTATACGCTCTCAAAGTTGAGAGTTTAACACAGAGGTCCTAGGTCGACCCTTACTAACACTGGCTATCGCCAGTGTTAATAATGTAAGATTCTTGGCAGAAGCATTCGATAATAACAAACTTCCCAAAGTATTGTAATCTAATTATACTTGTTCCTCATTAAATACAGATGTGTCGTTTCGATGGCCAACCTATTCCTGAAATGCTATACATAGTCTCGTTTAATCCTAGCTTCAAACGCCTTCGTAGAATAACAGTAAGTTTCGGACTTCGTTTCATTTTTAAGATATTCTTCATGTCGTTCCTTGCGATGGAGATTTGCTTGTGTCATAATCCATTTTCGTTTTACAAAGGCGTTCGTCCGAGTTCACGACGAAGAGGGCTTCTGACCACTTCCGCATCCGCTTCTGCGCCGCGTCGCAGGTCGTCTGCCGAAAGCGCGTGCTGCTGCGTCTGGCGTCCCTTGATTAATGAGAGGGAATTAGGAACGCTTGGCTGCGTTCGACGCCCCCGCACAACCAAAGACCAGCAAAGCTCAGCAGACGCTGGAAAATGGGAGGCCGCCGGCAGAAAGGGAAAAAAGGAGACGGCGATGGTCACCCTTCTTGGCTTACACCGAGGGACCGAATGGCACCACTTGGTTAAAGGCGATCAACTGGACTCGACTCGATAGACCTGAGCTCTCTTGCCTACTCATATGATATAAAAAGGAAAGCATTGTGGTGGCTGGACTTCCCAGACCTGATAGGAGCTACAACAACAAAAGAAATGTGCTTTTTTTCGTTACCGGCTTCCACTACCTTTCCGTAAATGTGGTTTCGAGGTTAAAGGTGCCTTTCAACGTATGACAGGTTGCAGCATCTAGCGCCGTCTACCATTATTTAGTTCTATGTAGCACTTGATTTCAACAAACGAAAGAATGTGCAAACAAACAACAAACAAGCCACGTGCGTCCTTAATTATTGAGTGTAAAGTTGGTGCGTCCACCTGCACCAGGGAGCAAGCGGTCAAGGTTAACGATATCACTGTTACTAGATGGCGCCCAAAATCTGCGTTTCAAAACGGTCGATATTTACAAAAAAAGTGCCCGTGATGTCGTTCGGTTTAACTTTACCTCTTGCTTCCTGATGCACGTGGGCGCACCAACTTTACACTCAATAATTAAGGAGGCACGTGGCTTGTGTGTTGCGTAAAAATATATTTATTTGTGTGTCCCTTCGCTTGTTGAAAGTAAGGGCTGGACAGAAGCAGATATCGGCAAATGGCTATAGTGGCTGCAGGTTGTTGTTTGGTGGCAATCCCCCTTTAAGCCAGAACTCTCAAAGTGACGTGTTTAGATTAACCAAATGATGTTGCAGCCAAGTATCGTTGCAGCGTTGTAACCATGGAAACGACACTCTAGCTATCGAGCGTTCAGAGTCTTCAAAAACCACCAAGCCAAATTCGTTGGTTACTCGCCCTGTAGGCAGGTTGTTACCTTTAATACCCAGAAAATTGTTAGCAAACACAACAGATCGTTCCAAAATATGTTTGTTGGGCGAAGTGACGTCACTTTTTGACGCTACTAATGGATTCCATGCGGAGTCAGTCGATACCTCGTGCACTCAAAAATGTCACCCCCCCCCTTCCTCTCCCTCCTGGACAGATTGAGCATATGCGCATTGTATGTATATTTCAATTTTGCGCTCTGCTGAGTTTGAATTCTGATTGTAGCTTTGGAAGATACCAATGGCTGGCGTAGGAACAAATAGCCCACGTGATGAGCCAACTTGTCTCCAGAAGGATCCGAAATTACAACATTATCAAAAGTCTGCAGGACCCCTTGGCCATATCGTCATCATTACTTGAATTGGAGCACTGGTATGAAACGTACAATTTACCACTACGAGGTCCGAAATGTAAGATCTTCCTCATTGGACCAAAACAAGATGAGGATGAACTATCTACTACACAAAAAAAGTCCTTGATCGTGTTACCGATGTCAGTGACTTGGGTGTGTGATTTACTTATGACCTTAAGAGCGGTTCTCACCCTGACCGCGTTGCCAAGACTGCCACGGCAGAGACTGCCCATAGTCAAATGATGCTTTACGCCGGGTGATGTTAAAGCTTTAGTTTGGGCATTTAAAGTCTTTGTGAGGCCAATTTTGGAATATGCAAGTCAGGTCTGGTCACCGCATTTGATAAAACACATTAACGGCATTGAGTCCGCACAGCAAACTTTCACAAAATCTTTGCCAGGCTTAAGAGACAAGACTTACAAGGAACTTTTAAGTATTTTAAACCTCAACTCACTCGAAATTAGAAGGATTAGGTTGAACCTTAAGTTGACATACTCAATCCTACATGGATTTCTTCCAAATAAGGCAATCAAGGGGGCCCATGACCTGAAATTGGTCGTAAAGCCTATTAGGAGGGACTGCCGTTAAGTTCTTCTTTTCACGCCGCATTGTAAATCCTTGGAATGTGCTTCCTGAAGATGTTGCCGAGGCCCCATTCATTGCTGCTTTTAAATTTAGGCTAAAAAGTGTTGATTTAACTAGATATGTGACAAAGGCATTTGCCGGATATTCATGTAATATTACTTTTATTGTTTTAATATGACAGGTTAGGTATAAGTAGATAGCACCTATCCCTTCCTGGTCCTTTTGCGTCTCTTAGCCGCAATGAACGTTCCATTCATTCAAGGATAAGTTTGGATGAGTTAGGGCTTGGAGATTTTGGAAACCGTCGTGTGACTCCCAACTACATTCCAGCTGCGCGCCTGCACAATTATCACCGTATGGAGCAGCGTCAAATGACGTCATATTGGCTACGAGACACCATTTGGAGGTAATAGCTACAAGGTGCACTAGATTAAAATGTAACGGAAAAAACGGCACTTCTAGTCAAGACAGTGCTTTAAGAGCGGATTTCTTAGGCTTAAAAGAACGTTGTTTTCTCCAACAACAAAAATTGCGCGTTATAGGCTTAAAGAAATCCAGTCTAATAGCATTGGCTTCAATAAGACGATCTTCCTTTCTCCCTCCAGTGCTCCTTGAAGCTAATCCAGTTACTGGCTCCACCATAGAGTTACACACAATAATGAAGAGTGATTTCTTAGACCTAAAACGCGCAATTTTTGTTGTTGGAGAAAACAACGTTATTTTAAGCCTAGGAAATCCACTCTTCCGTTGTTTTCCCTCCATTTTTATGTAGTGCACCTTGTAGTTATGCCCTCCAAAACCCATACTGGTGCCAATATGGCGGCAAATATCACTTCCCTATACTTTATTCTCTGAGAAAACCAAAACCGATTCAAACTCCTGATCGTACTAGAGATTCCCTACGAATCCTGATGAATCTTAGCAAACATTTCAACTTGTTTTCTTTAAATCTTCCAATCCTTGATAATTCTGTGCTGTAAATCTTGCGTGGTCATTACATCCCGGGGAAATTCAACTTGAGCGAAAACGAGCAAGCAGCTTGACAGACAGACAGATAAAAACACCGGGGGACATTCGTATGAAGCACGATGTTGACAGGACGATCGTTTTCCAGGCCGTTTTGTCGTTAATCTAGCAGAGAGAGAGATGAGGTCCTATTCAGGGTGGAGCACGCGCGCGTATGTGACGGGGTAGCATGGCGGCAGAGAGAAAAAAGAGGAACGCGGACTCGTTTCATGAGCGCATCAAGTGCCTCATAAAGGCTGAAATGACAGGGGTTGGCGGACATATTGAAGGCGTTTGGACTCAAAGGGTTGTCGGCCACATTTTGGCTGATGGCACCGCGGTTTAAAGTCTCGTACTTTTGCTCTTGAGGGATTGAGTGGGAGATTGAGGACGAAACAGTGGACCGGTTGGCGATAGGGAAAGTCAGTGTGGGAATGTATGCTTTCTGGGAACGGTACCGTGCAGTGAGTGGAGTATAGAACGCCGATAAAGACACTAAACGAAAGGAAAGGAATGAAACTGGATTCCGTCATGCTGCTTATTGTAGACAAGGAGGAATGCCGGAAGTTAGAAGTTTTGTACTCCAGAGGGAGCGGAGAGTGGCAGGAACTCGGTGAACTACTTTCCATTTCGTTCTTATCATGGGTTTTATGTCAAATATAGTATGTTTATCATTTCGCATTATCACGTAAGGGCGCGTTTATGCAACAAGTCATTCTCGCACGCCGAATGCTATTTGCTAGTCAACTGTTATTTATTTATGATTAGTTTCCCGTTGCTACTAAATGAATGCGGTAATAGATAACAAATTGTATGTATTATAAATAACAACACGGATAAAGAACAAAGTACTACAGTAATTTTAAACATTGCTACCAGATTGTTGTCATTTCACGCTATTTCCAAAATTTGCTATTCTCCCTCAAATTACAGCTTCTCGCAGCGAGAATTCAAAATCCAACATGGCGTCCATTTCGTGGCTATCGAATCGAAGACAAACCATCGAATGCCGACATACAAAAAAACAGTCAGTCGTCTTGTACTGCAGTAAAAATTGTTTTCTTGTTGTCATAAATCGACACTCAAATGTTGCAAGCATCGTACGCCGTGTCACAAGACACGAGGAGAAGATTTGAGTCTGCATCGTTGCCATGGTTGCTAATATGCATCGACAACTCGAAAGCCACATACTCCGGTAACGGCGAGAAGCAGCCATCAGATTTAGTATCGATTAAGTAAAAGCTAGTGAGCGAGAAAACTGTCGTTGCGTAAACGAGCCCTAACTAAGTGAGCGAGTTTATTTACTAAGCCTGGCAAACAGTACCTAATGCTGTATATGCCCGCATGTAGGTTATTTTATATAAAAAAAAACCGTAACTTAAAGGCGGGTTGCCGCCAAACGAAAGTTTGGAGCATCTAGTGTCATCGAGCGCTATCTAGTTCTCTCTAGCGCTTGCTCGCAGCAAGAAAAGGAATGCACAAAGAAATATCTTTTAACACAACAAACAAGCCCCGAGTCTTCTAAATTAATGGATAAAAATTTGGTACGTCCTCATTCACCTGGAAGCAAGCTATAAAAATTAACGATATTAATGCCACTAGATGGCGCCACGGTAGAATATAAAGAAAATACCCTGGTGCCATCTAGTAACAGTAATATCGGTAACCTTTACAGGTTGCTCCCAGATGCACGAGGACTTCCCACGTTTTTATTCAGTAATTAAGGCGCCACGTGGCTTGTTTGTTGTGTTTAAAGGGATTGCTTTGTGTATTCCTTTGCTTGCTGCGAGAGAGAACTCAATAGGCCGGGCTATAGATGCTGCAGATATTACTGTAATTTGGTGGCAACCCGCCTTTAAAACTATACCACGCGCCATGGCTGTTTGCTGTGACGTGCAAATCACGTGACAGGGCTAGTCCAATCAGATGGCCAAACAGCCGTTGTTCTCGTTCGTCATTGGCTAATTCATGGTGACGTCTCGGCAAACAACCATTGCGCATGGTATAATGTAGCTTCAAAGCAAAATAAAATAAAATACTTATTTTCTTGGGTGGAAGGGTTGGAGGAAGTCACGAAATTTGTGATCCCCGTAGGGATAGGTTAGAAAAAAAAAACGATGCCAAAGGTTTTTTTTTTTCTAACTCAAATGTTCTCAAATGTTCAAGTTCATGTTACTCTATATATAGAGTATATAGCTTGGTAACCACTTTTGAACCACAATTTGTACAACCGAGTTTTATTAGTGGTAACGTGCAATTCCAGGCTGAAAATGGCGCTTTTTAGCAGTCCGAAGTTCTAAAAACGTCCCAACTTCCGTTTGGGAGGGCAGGAGGCGGGGGGTGGGGGCATGCTTGCTCTCCATTGTTTTCATGTTCACAGTGTTTTAAGGTTTGCCAGTATCAGAACCAATTGCTGTCCAGCTACACTATCTACAGCGGCACTGCATGCTGGGGTTACTCCTCTTTCGCGAATGTAGTTAGCATATTTGACACGTAATATGCAATTTTGTGAACTTTAAATTGACTCTTTTGACAATCAAATTGTTTAAAAACGTTTCAGCTTGGGGGGGGGGGGGGAAGCGGGCAACTTCCCAGACTTCCCTCCCTCAATTTCACGTCTGTGCATGGTTTGAAGGTTGGTCAGCCTTTTCTATTCTTGCAGGTGTACTAGTAACACACCTTCTACAAAGGCATTGAGTTATTTCCGTATTCACAGTGTAGCTATTGTGTGAGGCAGGGACGCCACGAGAGTAACTCATTTTTCAAATCAATCAATCTTATCTATTGTTTTGAATATTGATACAAATTATGTTTGAGGTGGGAAGGGGGGTTTGAGGTTTAATGGCACGTTGACAGCTGTCATTAGCACCAACTTCAGTCACAGTGCAGTGGCCTGAGATGCCACGGCACCACACATTACAGAGATGTTAACCAAACCCCAAATCGAGACCTTATTGTACACCTTTGGGCATACAAAAATTATCGTTTTCGTTATACTGGGGCTTTAAACAATGCCATTCAACAATGCCACTCGTGGGCGTCAACAATGGATAATTCCTTCTGCCGTCAGTAACGTACGTTCTTATTTACAACAATAAAAGAAGGTGCCCAAAGGTGTACATCTGTACTGCCTGAAAAAAACTGAATTACCCCGGACAGGAGGACAGAATCGTGTAATGTGTGGCGCGGTAACAACCCGGACCACAGCACTGTGGCTGAGGTTGGCGCTAATGCCCTAGCTGTCGACGCACCATTAAGCCTCAATCCCCTTTCACCAATCCCCACCTCAACACTAACAAAAGACAAGGTTAAACAACATGGGTTCTATGTTTATTTGTCGTTAAGTTACACGTCAGGTGGAAAGGGCATGACTTGAGTTCTGTGGGCCAATTTGCTCAAATCGAAGATCCTATATTTCGGGAAGTCCATCGTTTTATTGCAAAACGGTGGTGGGAAGCCATTACCCACTTGGTGAAGGGAGATGTATGGCCTGGATTTGAAAGCGCCACCACCTGCGTTCCGTGGTGCAATGTGACAAATTACACGGCCAACCAACGCGTCGCACATGGCGTTACCTAGCCGGTGTGTGCTGCTTTGTACCGCGACACGACGCCAAAAGCATGGGAGTCGGCGCATAAAAGATTTAATTTTGCAAATTTAAACCGGGATTACTTGTGGATATAAATCGCGCTTTTAATTGAATTTTGTCCGTGTCACTAACCCCCCCTTGAGTACTGAAACAGACGAATGTGGTCGACCTTTAGCTTTGAAGACACGAGTTACAATTATTAAAATGCGTTACGGCATTTTTGCTGTTCTTGGCTTTCGCACCGAGCGTTTACGCTTGTACTGTAAAAGGGTTTCTGAATTTCAGCCCCTGGAATTGTTTTGTAAAGAAGTAGGTTTCTTTATTTATTTACATTGGGTGCCATAATGCTGCCAAATAGACAACGACAAGGATGCATTAGATTCAATACTCGAAAGGGTGAAAGGAACGAAACTAGCTGGACCCGTGCATGCTGCACAGTGGATTGAGTCTCCCGGCTGGGTTCCCACCAAAATACCGTGACGTACTCAGGGAGTAAACGATTGAAGTCAAGAATAATCTTAAAGCCAATTTACTCCTTACTGCATAGCTAGGGGTCTATGCACTGAGAACACATATTAGGCATAAAACACAAGTTTAGGAGCTTGGTCTTATCGTGAGCTGAGTCCAGGGAGACAACCTTTCGAATTGTCTGCCCCACACCAAGTGGCTTCCCATGGTCCAGGCCCTCGTATTTATACGCGGGCCAGAACAATAGAAGTAGCCTGAGGCCTTACGTTGCGTAACCGCTAACAGGTTGGAGCCGGCTCCAACTGGTTTCAACAATAGAGTAGCCTCGTTCCCGGCTGTTGGCGTTCGGCCAAGTTCCGGTGTAGACGGAAGTTGACAGGACGCCAAGCAGCTTATGCAACTGCAAGGTGCACCATGTGCGTTCACACGTAAATAGCGTGTTACAATACTGAAATCAATTTCCCGGAGTTTTCCAGGTTTTCCAGAGTAGATGAATTCATTTTCCAGGCTATTACCGTAATTTTAGGAAGGAATTTTTTCACACATTTTACCAGTGTTGTGTTAAAAAGACTGAAGCTTTTAGATGGGAAATACATTATTTAAAATCTGAATTTTTTTCCCAGTTTTCCAGTTTTTTTTTTAAACCATAGAATTCCCTGAGTTCTCCTTGAGTTTCAAACGTATAGTATAAATTCCCTGAGTTTTACATGTTGGTGGGATCCCTGCCCGGTCTTAGCCTCTCCAATTACGGGTTATTGTTACTGTTCGTGCTTTTGGGGGTCACCTAGTCATTTTACCTGATTCCGTTGAGCATCTAATGACACATCTACTCGTTTTTGAGGTGAGACCATCCCTGGTTGCACCCCTGTTGGCCCTCTGGGATGAGCCCTACCACCACCCAGCCACCTTGACCACCAAGGGATATTTCTTAATTACTGGTATTACTGCTGATTTGGGCCTTGCTTCGGTTTGGGTGCAATTACTACATCGCTGCGTCCCCGTCTCTCCAGCCGGGGTCGTAAAGCTCCCTGTCTCCACCCTAATTACGATCCATCGTGGCAGCCGGTTAATAGGTTTGTTGGCCAAAAGATCTTTAGCTTTTTCCCTGATGGACTACAGCGCCAATGAGGAATTGTTGCCCCCCCCCCCCCCCCCCCCCCACCCTTGATGTGTGCTTCGTCATGGCGTTTGGCTACTTCTTTTTCCAATTTGGGGAGAGAGAGAAACAGGTATCACTGATCTTACTCATGAAATTATTGACCAATGAACCAAATTAAAAACAAAAGAAAGGATGGTCTCGGAAGGGTGGGGGAAGGGGGGGGGGTCGTTGTATGGCGTTCTTTTGTTTACCTAATGGAGTAAAAAACACGGTAATAGATTATGTGAAGGCAAACCAAGCAGTGCTACATAAAAATACAAACAACATTTCGAAAATTATCAATTTTCGTCTTGTAATTAAAACACTTAAACTCGACTGTTTTGCCAGGCATATTGTATAACCCACACAACAAATGCATCGCACCTTTGAAACACGTGACCCCGATTTGCATACACCTTGCCTTGCGACGACGTGGCATCCCAACGGAACAGGTGGGTCGTTGCTTTTCGGCTGCCATTTCTGCCTCTTTTGAGGGGAGAAATTGGCGGTTTTTATCCGTTTTAAATTACTGTTTTATGCTTTTAACGTAGGATGACTTAGTGGCTTTTGCCATGCTTTAATTTTATTGCTAACCTGAAGACGAAAATTGATAATTTTCGAAACGTTGTTTGTATTTTTATGTAGCACTGCTTGGTTTGCCTTCACATAATATACCTATGGGAAGTCGGTGACACGTCGAAGATTGAGAATGCCGTTGGTAAAGTATTGGAAGCCATATGGAAGTCAGGGTTGGGTTTTTGCCGAGACGGTGGGATTTTTACAGGTTTCTTTTTCCCGGTTATTACGGCTAAAACTGGCAAAAACCAGCAAGCCGTTTTATACGCTTATTTTCACAGTAAAAGATACGTATTAATTCTTCCCACAATATCTATGCAAATTCTCAAACAGTCAGTTGCATAGATATTGTGAGAAGAATGTCTTTTACTGTGAAAATAAGCCGATGAAAGGTAAATAAGAAGTGAATATGAATTTTCAAAGTAAACGATGTGCCGTTTTCAAGTTGAGCTGTTATAATTTGCTAATATTTGACTAATGTAGGGCAAACTTTGTTTTTTTATTTAGTCTTTTTTGCCATATTTTTGGCCAAAGTGGCAAAAACATCGCAAAAACAGTTTTTGCCGGGACGGTAAAAACTATGGTAAAAACCGGTTTTAACCACTTGGTGGCAAAACCAGCCAAGTTTGCTATAAGTGAATACATTGCATTAAAACGGTGCAATGAGTTTACACGTCTAAATATTTATTTACAGGACTGAAAGCCAAATCGGCTGGATTAGTGGAATATGTACTCAGATGCAAACCTATTTCCGTAGCCTTTTGGAACTTAAATGTTAGATTGCCTGAGCGGGATTGAAAGCTCGAACTTTTATACTAACGGCCGAAGATTTACCACTAATACACACTGACGACAGGTCGTGTCAGTGTGGATTAGCGGTAAAACTTCTGCCTTTACTCAAAGGCCGAGGGTTCAATCCCGCTCAGGCAATCTGACATTTACGTCCAAAAGGCAACGGAAATAGGTTTGTATCTGTATTTATCTAAATATCCTTCTCAGCATTTAGGCTTTTTTTATTGTAGCACAAGTAAAGTACCGGTCATTCTTTATCGCTCGTGCAGGAGGGGAGTATGTATTTTTTGGATCCTCTCGAGGGGGTCATAATTTTATTTAGGTTTCGTCAAGAGGGAGGGGGGGGGGGGGGTCAAAAAAAGAACACTGTCCAGACTGGAAGAAAAAGTCATTTTTGGACCTCGATTTTTTTTTAAACTATTTTTTTTAAACTATACATAAAAAGCAAAGCCACAAAAATTCATTAGTATGCCATATTTCCAGGGTGTAAGGGCTCGTTTACGCAACGAGACCTTCTCGCTCGCCGAGAGCTATTTACTAGGCAACCGTTATTTATTTACGATTAATTTCCCCTTTCTATTAAATGATTGCGGTAATAGACAACAAATTAAATGTATTATAAATAACAGAAAAAAAAGGTTAAAGGGTTTCACGAGCGTTAACCACTCCTGGTCATCTGCCCGAAGCCCTAAGGCCCTATGTCTGCAACAGCCAGATTCCCAGGCGGTCACCCACCCAAGTATCAATCCAGCCCAATCCAAGCCAAAGTATCAATCCAGTATAAATAACAACACGGATAAAGAACAAAGTGCAACAGTCATTTTAAACATTGCTACAACATTGTTGCCATTTCACGCTATTTCCAAAATTTGCTATTCTCGCTGAAAAAAACAGCTTCTAGCAGGGATCAAACGACGGTAGAATAAATAGCCATTCGCAGCGAGAATTTAAATTCCAACATGGCGTCCATTTCGGAGTTAACGATTTGAAGACAAACCTTCGAATGCCGGTATTCAGGAATCTGTCCGTCGTCGTGTACTGCAGTAAAAATTGTTTTCTTGTTGTCATAAATCGACGCTGTCATGTTGCAAGCATCGTACGTCGTGTCGCGAGGCACGAGGAGAAAATTTTCGTCCGCGTTGTTGCCATGGTTACTACGTATAGACAACTTGAAAGCCGCATTCTCCGATAAAGGCGAGAAGCAGCCAGCAGATTAAGTATTGACCAAGCAAAAGCTAGTAAGCGAGAAAATTGTCCTTGTGTAAACGCGCCCTTACAGAAAACCTCCGAAAACTAGTCGGCCCGCAACAAATCACGTTAGTCTTCTCCTCAGATCCAACTATGAAAGCAATAACCACACCAGGAATACCAATCGATCATACTTCAAAGTGTAACCTAAAAACCACCAAAACATTGAGAAACTGCGTGTTTGGTGGATTTTAGATCACATTTTGAAGTATGAGCCAATGGTATTCCTCGTGTGGTTAGTGCTTTTATGTTTGGAGCTAAAGGACGAGGCTAAGGTGGTTTCTCCCAGTAGTCCCACATGCATTGCCGTTTATATAGACAGGGTTAAGCAGAATTTGAATAAATAAAACTCATCCCACAAATATAACTTAAAAAATCTGTTGCTTCCAACAATAAGGGGGCAAGTACCCAACAGTAAATTTATCAGAAGAGCAAAAACATTATTAATTCATAAATTTACACATTGCTGTCAAAGTAACCTTGCAGACTTAAGCATTACAGTAGTAATAACTCTTTCTAGGATAACACTAAACCTCTATTAAAGATATGAAAAACGGAATTCATGATTTTATACAAAACTAGCTGTACTCCCCGGCGTTACATACGCCGGTCTAACCGGTTCCCGCGTACCTAAGTGAAATACTTTACTGGGTAGCACGAAATGAAAATAATTCGAGGCCCCCAATCTGTATCCTCCCCGCCTCCCCCCCGGCCCCCTCTCCCCACATTCTCCCGGTGCATGGTCAGATTTTACCCCCCATGCGCCTACACCCTCTCTACTGGATCCCCCCCCCCCCCCAGAAGCCCCCCATTGTGTGATGTGAGTATTCCCACCCCCGTCGCCACTCCCCCTATTGTTTGGTTTTCGTAGGGAAGTAAATGTCTTTTTGCAATGGAGGACGCTGCTGTTATGTTGCTGAATTGACTGTTTGTCCGATCTGACACTAAGTGCGATAAACCCAGCATCGATCGTGCAGATATTGATTGTTTCTCAACCATTTTTGAAAGCTCTTCCTGATTGTTACAGGACACAAACATTGTAACGCCCACACAATCGTTTGATACTGATTGTTATGTACACTTTTTTAGGTTAACATTGCATTTCTTAAATCTTCCACATTCACTCATTGTTTGAAGAATGGAATGCTCCTGAGATTGTTAATTTGTGTTTGGACAATGTTTTTCCAACAATGGAGTGGCATTATCATGCACGGGTACCATTGTTGCCATTGTTTTAAGATGGCACTTGCCCCCTTATGCTTGCAAGAGCATAGTGGTAAATGGTACTTACCACCTTATTGCTTGCAAGAGTGACCCTTGGAGCTAACTCCCATCAAGCAGAGTCAAATGCAAAAGTGCTGTAGCTTTGAAACGAAGCATGTAATTTTCGTTTTTGATTCACTTAAAGGTGCGTGTAATAACGGAGCAAGTTCCAGCACACAAATATCAATTTTGGTCGAAATGACACTTATTGGCGGAAGCGACAGAAATAACGACGTTTATTCAACACAGATAAAAACATGGACAATCCCCTGACCTCAACAACACCGAAACTTCATATCAAGAAAAACAATATCTAACCAGGCTCCATCTTGAAACCCTCTACAGCCTCACACACGAACCACCAGTGCACAACCACGTGACGCATGAATATAAATATGCAAAAGAATACATTCCCACAGTTTGTAAACTTGGAATTTACAATTTTTATCGTAGGTGTAACTTTGCATAAATTTATAGCAGTGGCTTACAGGGAGCCAGTAGAAAAGATAAGATTACAAATGGAGGCATACACAATTTCGGTAAATAAATCTCGTGTGATGAATACCGTAAAAAATTTCAATGCAATGGAAAGGTGGGAAAAATGCTTTAAAGAATTACCTGTAAAGAAAATCTGAAGCCTTGTCATGTGACTTCACTTTCAAAATGGTGGAGCTCAGAGTGGCTGCTCCTGTTGTTGCTGCAGCATTTTGATGTTTTTTTTATCTTTAATCATTTTTATTGTAAGTATTGATGTTTTGTACTTCTCTGGTTGTTTCACGGTTCATTGTGTAGATCATTAGTGCTGTTTTATTCGTTGTGGGTGACCAAGACCGGAAGTTAACCGGCTGAAAATTAAAATTGTGTCCTTGTTTGCACTTGTGGTTTTTTGGCCGGTCAGGAGGCCCCATTTTACTAGTACCCTTCAACCACAAATTTAAATTTTATCAATCTTACACATTCTCTTTATTTCCAGGCCTGCATTTGCAGGAAGAAAGTCGAAGTCCCCTCTGGAAGTTTCTGCACTGCCTTAATTCAGTTGTTTACGTGTTTTTCTCCGTTTTTATTTGACTTGACATGCCGACGTGTTGTTCATTTCTATGGAATCTTTAATGCGTTTTTATCGACCCCCAGCAAATTGCTGGATCTGTATGTACTGTTTGCTTCATAAGGAGGTATCCTGGCCTCGACAGATGGCAGTTTGTGTGATTCTTGTGTATTTCATAAGCTTAACACCATAATCATCCCCGTTGTTAAAAACTCCACTTTTGCCTTCCCCCCCAAACCCTAGTAATTGCCCCACTTTGAATCGAAACGGAAAACAGATTGGAATTGAATTGCTAGGAAATATGAAATTCTGAGAATAATAACCATGTAGAAATGAGTTTCAAGTTTTTTTTTTCAGTCTAAAGCGACATAAAAATTCAAGTTGTTCTTCGTGAATCCAAGAAACCACTGCTGTGTACTTATTATTGCATTAGAGCGGTGGCTTTGATCTCCGTTCATAAAATTTTTAATTCCTGAATATTTGACTTGCTTTAGCAGTTGCCTTCTTTTGTGGAACCGTTCACGATTAGTTTCGAAATTCTGAACAACTTTGAAAGTCAATGCCGCTGAAAGGCTTCAAACAGCAATAATTTTTCTACAGCATAAACTTAATATTCTGTATGCCGAAACATTTCTTACATGATACGGAATTGCCGAAAAGCTCGTACCGAGGATCCCCAGGGGTTACCTCGGTCTGTGGGGTCTTTTTTCTTGTTGATAGGAACCTGTATAGTCTATTGCCTTTGGCATTGGTTGTTTGCGTTGAGCCCATCCTTGCCCATAACAATGTGATTTGTGCATAGCCCACTGCATTGTTTTTTTTTTCTCCGTAAGGGCACGTTTATGGAACAACTCGCTTTTCCATTCTCACAGCTGGAATTTAATCGCGATGGTAAAGGCGTCGTTGCCATGGTAACAACGCTCCCTGCTTAGCTGAATCCGCCATCGTTCAAGCAAATTCTTGCAGTCTTATAATTCGTGACAGTAAGATAAAGAATTCCTCCTGCCAAAACAATTTTCCCAATAGCGTTTAAACTCAATTACTGTCTCGTTTCGTTACAAGCTGGCAGAGCTAAAACCGCCGCTATGTTGGAATTTCAGGTGATTTCTATAGCTTCTAGCTGCGAGAATGCAAAGGCAAATTGGAGCGAGGTGGAAGGCCGAGCCGAGCTTCGTTTATGAATACACTCGAATGCAACCTCTTTGTTAGGAGCTTGCTGTTTAGTTATACGATATTGTCACAGTGTTGCAGGGTTTGAACTGGTACTGGAAAAAAAATTGGAATACTTGATGTTCAACTTCGATACTGGAAAATACTAGAATTCGTAATGTGTGCGTGGCGTATCTTGAGTCCTGGAAGTATTTTACGAGCGGCTACCTCTTCCCGGAGTGGGCGGCTTTAATCGACGGCCGCCATTGTTTTTGTAACCATCTTGGATATTAACAAGGCACTCTGCTGCCAAAAACGTACAATCGATTATCTGAGTTCGTTCTGCGGCGAACTCAAGATAGGCCGCGCACACTTTAATTACGATAGCTAAACGTGTCGCCTCTCCGAACATTATGTCAATGTATAGAATTTTTTGAAGGCTTTTTTGTTTTTGTAATTCGTGGAGTAAACGCAAGATTACGAGCAGGGATGATGAGTTCAGTGTGAACGAGTGTGGAGGGTGTTTAAAACTAGTGACATTATCAATGTCACACGGCCACTACTACGAACAGTTTTTTTTTGAGAATGGAGGGGGAAAAGAACGGTAAATCCAAAGTATAGCTTTTCATAAGAAATTTAGAAGTCCGAATAAATTTACTAGAAAATGCTTGTAAAAGGTAGTACCGGAATCTATATAGTTAAGATCATAGTTTTTGTTTGTTTGTCCTCAGTGGGAATCCCGATAATTCTAAGGCCCGTATTCTGAACGCTGACTAAAACTCGTATTTGACTTGAAATGACGTCACACCTATTTAGTGCCATTCACCGCCAGAACTGCCTTTTGGATACATTTGGAAGAAATCGGGTGGTGAATGGCACGTAATAGGTGTGACGTCATTTCAAGTCAAATGACGTCACACCTATATTAAATGCCATTCATCACCCGATTTCTTCCAAATGTATCCAAACGAAGTTCTGGTGGTGAATGGCACTAAATAGGTGTGACGTCATTTCAAGTCAAGTACGAGTTTTAGTCAGCGTTCAGAATACGGGCCTTATTCTATTGAAGTCCGTAGTGGGAATCATCTCGATAATCTTTATTCTATTGAAGTCCGTAGTGGGAATCATCTCGATAATCTTTATTCTATTGAAGTCCGTAGTGGGAATCATCTCGATAATCTTTATTCTATTGAAGTCCGTATGTGGGAATCTCTGAAGCTTGGGCAAAGAGAGACTGGTACGGTGGTGTTAGATTTGTAAGGACCTTCAACAATAACTGGCAGATGTAGTGACGTCACAGAAAATTTTCATGCAGACGGGATACCACAACAAATGCTCTACAAAACCGGCCATTTACGGGCTGCCCTAGTGTGCTTAAAAAATAAAAATGTCCATGCTATAACGAACCATGAATTAGAACCGGTGTAAAATACGGCGCGGTGGGTCGAATTTGAATAAACGGGTTTTAGCCAGATAATCGGAAATTTCAATTTCAAGGCGAATCTGGTAAATTTGACGGCTCCGTGAAAAATGGGACTCGGAAATTTAATTTTCAAAATTGAAATTGGCGAATTCGCGGGCGTTTTTTGGCAAACGCGAACGGGTAGCTTATTTTCTGCCTTGTGGCAACTGGCCAACGTTTTGTTTTAAGTAGCTAAGAAAGTTTAAGCCAAATGAGTTTTCAAATTCCTGACGACGGGAATTTTGCATTTGTTTTCCCCCGAGCCCCGACAACATTTGCGAAGAAATGGTCCGTGAAGGCCATTCCTTGGTGACATACGACGCTCAGATATAAACACTGTATAAAGAGGGGGGGGGGGGGGGGCAAAATAAAAAGCAAGATAATAAAGCTAATTTGGTTGCACGAATAATCAATTGTATGGCTTATCTGCGTGATGAGGGTTGCTCTGATTGGTAAGTGATCCTGCCATTCTTACCAGACTTGCCAATAAAGCTATTGTGATTCAGAAGCTATGGGATCTAATAGGGAGTCTTGCCGTCATCAGTGGTTTCAGTTAGAGTGTAGGGGTTTTTAGTACACGTGACAGCTCTTATTAGAAGGTGTTTCGCGTCTGGCAATGTAAATATACTTTTTAAGGCCTTTAAAATCTATGTACGTCCTATCGTCGAGTATGCCAGTCAGGTTTGGTCCCCCCATCTCATAAAGGATATTTTGATGGTGGAATCTGTTCAGCGCTCATTCACCAAGCGTTTGCCAGGAATGCGTGAGCTACCCTATAGTCAGCGTCTGCTGCGCCTTGGGTTGGAATCCCTTGAACTTAGACGGTTGCATGCGGACCTTTGTCTCACTTTTTCTATTCTGCGGGGGTTTGTGGATGTAAACCCGGGTGTCTTTTTCATGATTAGGACCAATAGTATTACCCGTACACACCATCTGAAACTCACTGTTGGTGAAGTGCATAGGGATTGTAAAAAAAATTTTTTCTAATCGAGTTTCTAATCTAATTTTTTCTAATTCCATGGAATGGCCTGACATCCGAGTTGGTTGGGTCGGCGAGTCTAGACATTTTTAGGAGAGGCATCCGTAAGGTTGATCTTTCAAAATTTTTGTCGTGTTTTTAGCATTCTGATGAGCCCTGTTTATACTTAATATCAATGTTTTTTACCGTTTTTTTCTTTGTGTGTGTATTTATGTGTAAGTTTAGGAACGGTGTTAGTGGGCTGATCATCTCACCCCAACCGGTCACCTTTTACCTTTTTTGTGGTAATAAAATTTATTATTATTAAAGGACTTGCTTGAAAATGTGTCGTGGTGCTTATCAAGGGGTTGCGGGAATTCCAAATTAACATAAATTGGTGGAAAATGGCTAGTAGTCATGGTTCAGTTTGGGTTATGCTTTAATTGTAAAACATGAGCGATAGTATAATGCTCCGACTCGCCTGACATTCTAGGGCGACACTAACCCTAACTTAGGGCCTAAAATGGAATACCAAACGGCATGAGGCTTACTTGGGAAGAGATGGATTAGTAAATTTCGGATTAATTCAAGTTTTTACAGCAAGGCAAAATTGCTACGGGGATCCAGTGCTAAAACAAGCAACAGGGTTTGTCCGGTTTGATGTTAAGTTTGGGGAAACTGGACAAAAAGGGAAAATTTCTAATTAAAATGGCCAATATTACCTTTCGATGCGGGGAGTTGGAGAGTTGGTGGCGGAATGAATTTTAAGGTTAATACCTAATTGTTGGGAGCAGCCGGCAGAAGACCAAGCGAGCTCGAGCCGTTGCAATTGACGTCAAACATTAAGTACAGACAATTCACAGTCAAACATTGTTACAACAATTATACATTAGCATCATGTCAACTAACAATGAATATTAATTATTTTGAAGGGACAATGGGTCATTACAATTTGACGTTATGAGGATCTTGAGCTTGCCTGCTTTCACAAATGACTTCATCGGCGTAACCTCGC
The DNA here is from genome assembly GCA_023313725.1 of Lithobius niger. Classification (NCBI taxonomy): domain Eukaryota; kingdom Metazoa; phylum Arthropoda; class Chilopoda; order Lithobiomorpha; family Lithobiidae; genus Lithobius; species Lithobius niger. Next base: position 53,179 of record JAHWFP010113075.1, read on the forward strand.
TGGGGTGGTACAATTTCAACGTTGAAATCCGAAATTAAACTCGCAACAAGAGAAACAACTGATCACGGCAAATCTCCCGAGCAGATCCCACAGCTGCTGAAAAAGCTTGGTAGTAGTTCCTCACGCTACTCGAGAGTCTTGCCGTGATCAGTGGTTTGAATTAGAGAAAGCTTCTGATCATGGCAAGACTCCCGAGTAGATCCCACAACTCCTGAAGAAG